>JBAMNC010001748.1:0-290549 GCA_037902135.1 Cetoscarus ocellatus
TCCAGAATCTCCAGTCTACAGTTTGGACTCTGCAGAAAATCACACAGCAGCTTCACTCCTGAATCATGAAGATCGGTGAGGCTCAGTCCAGCTCTCTCAGATGGGAGGGGTTGGACTTCAGAGCTGAGGCTAAAGAAGAACAGGCTGATCTCTGACAAACTGCAGCGCCACAGTCTGAATAAAGAAGAGAGAATGAAGAGAAAAACTATTTAGGATCAATCAGATGTGTCCACATCACACAGTCTGCTCAGCAGAGCCAATCAGCTGCTGCTCTGACTCCTGTGAGAACATTACACATAAGTAGGGATGTACAATATCTTCATCATGTTGGTGTTGGCAGATATGAGCTCAAGAGTTCATCATCAGGATCACAGATCTGAACTTTTCTGCCTAAATGTTGGGCCCATATATCAGCCGCACATCTCAGCAGGATGTGAAGGAGCTGAATCATGAAGATGATGAAGTTTGAATCAGAACCATCAGACCTTCATCACATGAAGACTCTGACTTCTTCATCCTCATCCTTTAAACTCTGCAGTGAGCTCTAAAGACTGAAGTTTGAGCTCTAAACTACAGATAGTTTCATGTGTCCCACTTGAGAAGAATGTGTTTTGGATGTTATTTGAAGCTCTTTGTCAGGATGTTCTCAGAGGACCACCCTGCTGTTTCATCACAGTGATTTCACTCTGTTCACTTCACACTGATGTCTGTGCGTGGTCCTCACTGCTCTGATGATCATCGACTATAAAGCCCTCATATAAACCACGTCTGTCTCTGTCAGCGTCGTCCTGTTTTATTGGCACTTCTTCAAATTCAGCTGCCCATGAGCCTCTGCTAAAACTTGAAGTATTAGTGTTCCTAAACAGACTAAATCAGGAATCAAACGTGTTTGTCCCTCAACACAAAGTCTGACTTTAGCTCTAAATATATTTGTGTCTGATCTCAAACTGATGACTGTCATGTCTTTGCAGAGGAGCTGTTTCTGACTCTGTTTCTTCTTCTTTTCAGGAGGACAAACAACAACATGTTTATCTCCTTCTTCTCCTGTGATGCTGTCAGTCTGCAGCTCACAGAAGTGTCCTCTCTTTTTACTGGGACACGTCCATCCATGTCCTAAACTCTGGCCTTAAACCCAATATTTACAAGACTTGTATTTATTTGGACGGTGCAGTGTGAAAGGTTGTGAGGTCAGTCCGTCTGTGATCACAGTGGCTGTAGGTGTGCTGGAGAAAATCTGAACCCAATTCAGAAATGATTCCCCAAAGACAAAGTTTGGCATCGTGGACAGAAGACATGAGCAGGTGACTCTATGGTAGCTTTTTCTGTGTCTAATGTGACTGTGATGGGTTTGGTTTGATGGTGTGAAGAAGAGTCCATCATGTTGAAAAGTCTGCCTGTGTTATTGGAGGAAAGTCTACCTGTGAGGAAGCTGCCCTGATCAGGATGATGATGGATGAGAAGACTTTTTCACGTCTGTGTTCAAGTGTTTAGGGGATGATTTTGACATCTTCTTTGAGGAGTGAGATGGGACGGTCACTGGCTGCTACAGATGATCTTCATCAGGTTTATGGAGGAGTGTATCTGTAGCACAGATGGGGACTCAAGTGTGTGACTCATACTTGAGTCGCACTTCAGTCGTACACAGAGAGACTTCAGACTTGACTCGGACTTGTGTTTTGAGACTGGTGAACAATCATATTTTCTCTTTTTTTGGCGTATTAACATCGGGAAAACTCTGAAACGTCTGACGAGCTTAATGTCAGTCCCTCCTTTTTGACATGGTAACCATGGAAAGCATATGATGCATCAGGTGCGCAGCACGCGACCCCGTGCATTAGTACCTCATATTCAGGGGTTAAAGTGGGCCGGAGCCCACTGGAGCTCAGCTCTGCCACCTTGGAGCTGAGCTCCGCCTTAGTCAAATAAATTAATTATTCAATCCAAACTGGCATTCACAACCTGCGTGGCTCTCTCATAAGCACCGAGATGCACAAAAGATCAGAGCGCAACGTCATCGTGTGTGTGTGAGGGGGGGAGCGTATGGACGGGACATGGAGGTATATCAGAGATTATCAGTGAACTGTGAACATGTGCGTGTGCCTGAAGGGAGCTGTGACTTTGATAAAAACATTCACTCAACAAGCGCAAGAGCACAGAAATATGAGCGCGTAGGGCTCCTCACTGTGCCGGTGAGCGTAAAGACGCGCAGCGCACGGGACGGGCATCATAAATCACTTTGTGTGTTTTATTGTAATTCAGGCGGTATCTCCTTGGCTCACGTGCACGGTTTAAGTGAACACAATGATTTAAAAAATGACGAGTCCGCCCTTTGGTTAATTAAAACTCAACTTTCCTGAGCAGTGCAGCTCTGGTTTTCACTGTTTTCTAAATGATAAATTCATCCTGCGGTGTCCTGCATCACTTATTCTCCATGATATAAGAGCAGTCTGTAAAGGATCAAGCTTCCAATGCAGTCTACTACTGCAGCGGTTCTCAACCTGTGGGTTGAGGCCTAAAAGTGGTTCTCAGAACTGTTTTCAGTGGACGGTGTATAAATCAGGTAAAAATGTGTCGAAAATGTCTTCAGTGTTCAGCGGCCCGGGGCAGACAAACTTCCATACATTTTATTTGACTCTGTTGCTCTGTATCAGGTACATATTAAGGCTGTCACTTTTCCTAAAAATCAAACTTGAGCGGTTTTCGAACATACACCCAAATAACCAAAGATATTTAACTATTTTGCCCCCCCCCCCGTGAGGGACAGAGACTCTATTTTCCGCCCTTATACGCTCTTATACGCAGTCACACGGGGTTGAGCTCTTGATGAACCGCCGCTGCACTTGGCTGTATAATTTGGATGAAAGCCGACGGTTGAGCCGGCAAATATGATGTGGAGGACGAGTGAATAAGCTGCTTTGCACATAACCCACACACAGCCCAGTCTTTGATTTTAAAGTTGCCATCATTGGTGAAGAACCAAAAAATACTACCACACAGTGCTCCTCAGATGATTTGGTGCTGTTAATGTCCGCTCGGAGTGGCACCTCTTTGTTTACTTAGGTCAAGAGAGCAGTGGATGTGGCCGAGGGTCAGGCTGCGCTGAGAGCGCCCTCTGTTGGATAAAACGGTCCACTGCTCCAGGCGCCCTGATGTGCCGCTAAACTCAATATTTTACATTCGAATATTTATTTACTATTCGGTTACGGATATTTATCCCCATATTCGAACGGTTATTCGAATATCGAATATAAGGTGACAGCCCTGGTACATATTAAAATCAGCTCCTATCATGATTGGAAATGTCTGAAATGTCAGCATATCAGATATCAGCAAAAATCCACCATCATCCCTACATATGATCAGTCAAACATCTGGACATGAAGATGGTTCAGTTAATAATCACACACAGAAGATCAACAACAGAAACAGAGAAAACATGAACTTACCTCAGAATCTCCAGTCTACAGTTTGGACTCTGCAGAAAATCACACAGCAGCTTCACTCCTGAATCATGAAGTTTGTTGTTGCTCAGGTCCAGCTGTCTCAGATGGGAGGGGTTGGACTTCAGAGCTGAGGCTAAAGAAGAACAGCTGATCTCTGACAAACTGCAGTAACTCAGTCTGAATAAAGAAGAGAGAATGAAGAGAAAAACTATTTAGGATCCAATCAGATGTGTCCACATCACACAGTCTGCTCAGCAGAGCCAATCAGCTGCTGCTCTGACTCCTGTGAGAACATTACACATAAGTAGGGATGTCCAATATCTTCATCATCATGTTGGTGTTGGCAGATATGAGCTCAAGAGTTCATCATCAGTGTCACAGATCTGAACAGTTCTGCCTAAATGTTGGGCCCATATATCAGCTGCACATCTCAGCAGGATGTGAAGGAGCTGAATCATGAAGATGATGAAGTTTGAATCAGAACCATCAGACCTTCATCACATGAAGACTTTGACTTCTTCATCCTCATCCTGAAGTTTGAGCTCTAAACTACAGATAGTTTCATGTGTCCCACTTGAGAAGAATGTGTTTGGATGTTATTTGATGTTATTCTGTGCATAAGCCTCTGCTAAAACTTGAAGTATTAGTGTTCCTAAACTAAATGAGGAATCAAACATGTTGAATCAAACTGATGACTGTCATGTCTCTGCAGAGGAGCTGTTTCTGACTCTGTTTCTTCTTCTTTTCAGGAGGACAAACAACAACATGTTTATCTCCTTCTTCTCCTGTGATGCTGTCAGTCTGCAGCTCACAGAAGTGTCCTCTCTTTTACTGGGACACGTCCATCCATGTCCTAAACTCTGGCCTTAAACCCAATATTTACAAGACTTGTATTTATTTGGACTGTGCATCACCAATTGCACTCAGTTTTATACCAACATGGCGACACAACCCAGCATGTCTGTGGCAGCCTCTCCCAGCAGAGCAGTGTTTTCGAGCGTAAATAGTGTAAATAGGCGTAGTAATGTGAATGAGGAGTGTATGAATGTACAGTGTGTGAGGAGGAGACTTTATGATCGTCATTTTCTTTTGGACTGTAAAAATGGAGCTTCCAGATGTGACGTACGCCTGCAGAGAGTACTAGAGAAGCTAGGACTGCTCTGCTACACAAAGGAAACCCCGCCGACCACTCACCACAAGCGGTGCGACAGAACAAGGATGCGGGGTAGTCGCGGAGGAGTCCAAGCCAGGCTGGCAGCTAACCCGCACAGGCCTGCTATTCCCATGCTCCTCCTGTCTAACGTTCCCTCTCTGGACAATAAGCTGGACTATCTTTGACTGTGGAGAGCCTCCCGACGGAGCGTGAGACACTGTTGTGTTTATATTTTTTCGGAGACATGGCTGAATCAGAACATTTTGGATGTGGAGATGCAGCTGGAGGGGCTAATGCTACACTGGGCAGACAGATCAGCTGAGCTAACCGGTAAGCTAAGAGGAGGTGGTTTGGCTGTTTACATCAACAGACTGTGGTGCCGGGACTCCACGACGGTGTACACACACTGCTGCCCGCACACTGAAATCTTGACTGTGAAATGCCGACCATTCTTTCTGCTGTGGGAGTTGACGGTGGTGTTTATAACAGCCGTTTATGTACCACCGAGTGCTAACGAGGGGGCGGCCATGACAGTGCTGCATGACGTCATCAGCGAGCAGCAGCAGGAGCATCCAGATGCTTTCCTCACAATAGCTGGAGACTTAAATCAAGCGAGGCTCAAATCTGTCCTGCCCAAGTTCCATCAACACATGGATGTGGTCACCAGGGAAAATAACACTCTGGACCTGGTTTATTCCAACTTAAAGGACGCATATAAACAGTGGCGCCATCAAGGGGGGGGCGGGGGGGCCACCGCCACCCTGATACATTTGCTGGCCCCCTCACTGCCCTCCCCCCTCTCACCAGTTGTATACATAATATTCTTCTAATTGATACTCATAGGCATCAGTTGGGTTGTCAGAAGTCATTTTGTCTCCATCACACTCAAATCCTTCATGTGTAAGTCTTGTAACCCCGGTTATTTTCAGTAGAATGGAGAATTCCGATGCTCCTGAACGCACCACCCAGTGCTCTGACACTCAGACAGCAGCGGCAGAGCTCAGCATACCGTGTTTTGGGTTACAGCGGTGAGACCGTAATTTTGCTCTGTGGTAAGTTGCCTGAGTCATTTAAAACGTGCTTTTAATAAAAAAGGAAGCCACGATCCGCTCTGTGGACTACAGGCCTGATATTTTCCATTTAAAGTGTGGCTGTTACTGTTGTTACCTGTCAGTTATGTCATGCTGCAGTGCAGCCAACACACATGTGATCATTTGATCTAAATACCGCCTAAATTGCGCAGCGTCCGTGTGCGCGTGCTCCCCCATCTGCAGGTGAGCGTAAAGACGCAGATAGACGCGCATTGCAGGGACAGTGAGGGATCATCAGCCACTTCGTGTGATTTTATAATTTAAACGGTGTGTTGACAGCTCATGTGTTCTGTTTAAGTAACACAAAGACTTTAAAAAAAAAAGGCAAATCAGCATTTGGATGAATCAAAACTCAACATTCTTCATCAGTCCAGCTCTGACCCTCTGTTTTCACTCACTCACTGTTTTCTAAATGATAAATTCATCCTGAGGTACCCACTAGAGTAAACTTAGATGTGGACTGGAGATTATATTTCCCTGCAGCTCCGATTATCATTTATTGAATGTCTCAAAGTAAAATTCTGCTTAGGGCCCCAATTTGGCCAGGAGCGGCCCTGACAGGAGGGATTTGTATAGGTTGTGAGTGACTGCTGTAAAATGTACATTTTACATGATGACAATTTTTGTGAAATAAGAAACCAGAGTATATCAGTAAGTGATTCTCATATTCCCATAGTTTTAGACTAGCTGATATACCACAGCAGCTTAATAGAATTTCTGAAATTCAGTTATTGGTTTTGGTGTGCCACCCCAAGATTTTCAGTGGCCCCATGCGGCCACCCCTATGAAAAAAATCGCCACTGCATATAAAGCAGAACCCCTCCCTCACACAGGCAAGTCAGACCACATCACCCTCATGCTCACACCAGCATACAGACCCATGGTAAAACGGGACAGGCCAGCAATCAGAGGGGTCAGAACATGGCCACAGGGAGCAGCTACAGCCCTGCAGGACTGTTTTGACACCACACAATGGGACATTTTCAGAGAGGCAGCAACAAATGAGGGTGAAACAGACCTACAGGAGTACACAGACTCTGTCATCAGCTACATTAACAAATGCACAGAGGATGTGACGGTCAAAAAAAAACACTAAGAGGCACCCGAATCAGAAGCCATGGAATCACAGGGGAAGTGCGCTCCTTGCTCAGGGTACGGGACGCTGCTTTCAGATCAGGGGACCATGCAGCCTGTGCACTGGCCAGGAGCAACCTCAAGCATGGAATTAAGGAAGCAAAGAGGCAACATGCACAGAGACTGAATGGTCATTTCACTGACCACAAGGACACACGAAGCCTGTGGCAGGGCTTCAGCTACATCACAGACTACAAACCTCCCCCCTCCCAGATGTACCACTCTGATCCCTCACTTCCAGACAAGCTCAACAACTTCTATGCACGTTATGAGGCTAAAAACACCTCACAGGCACAGCCACCCCCACCAGCACCAGACCAGGGACTCCAGCTAACTGCAGCTGAAGTACAGAAGGCCATGGCCAGCATTAACCCACGGAAAGCTGCAGGGCTGGATAACATCCCTGGGTGTGTTCTCAAGGACTGTGCTGAGCAGCTGACAGATGTCTTCACAGACATCTTTAACAACTCGCCCCAACAGGCCGTGGTGCCCACTAGGGCTGAAAGATATGTTGTTATTGTATCTGTATCAAGATATGAACATTCAAGATGTTAATATCAAAAAGGCAACGATATAAATGGTATAGATTTCCCTGCCCTCGCCCTGCATGTACAGCTCTGGAAGTAACAACAAATATCATTTTTACGAATGCCCTTGAATGCACCGCTAAGGCCAGCCAACCACAAACCTTTTTTTATTTTCAAACCGTTTTTATTTTTCTGAAAAATGCTTGGTTTTCACCGGACCCGTAGTCATATCGATATCAAGATATCTGGCATGAATATCAAGATATATATGAAATTTGTCCATATCGTTCAGTCATATTGCCCCCCTGCCTTAAGAGCGCCACCATCGTCCCAGTGCCTAAAAAACAGAACACAGCGAACCCCTCTGATTACTGCCTTGTAGCTCTCACACCTTCAGTGGCAAAATGTTTTGTATGCACATCAGCACATCAAGAAGGGCCTTCCTGCAGACCTCGACCCACTACAGTTCGCATATAGACCATCTCTTTTTTTACCGTGTATGCAGATACACATTGAGAAATGACAATAATAAAAAACGAATCTTGAATGAAGTGTTTTGAGAGGATGATCACCCACCCGCTCCACCTCACACTGTCCCACCTTGAACAGAAGAACACCTGTGCCAGGCTCCTGTTCATAGACTTCAGCAGCGCATTTAACACCTCAACTTCCTGACTCAGGGCCCCTCTCCCCAGCTTTAGCAACAGTGCTGCATGACTGCAGGCATGCTATTTTGATTTTTATCTATTTAGCTGTTAGTATTTTTATCTTATTTTATATCTTCTTAATTTTTTAACTTATCTTTATATTGTACTTTTGCACTGCACCACTGGTGAGAACTCCTGTCACACATCAGGAGAACATCCCAGACACAGTAGACCAGCCTGTCGTAGCCCTGTCACAACTCAAACACAGGGACACCTATGATCAAATGCTGTTAGTGGACTACAGTTCTGCTTTAACACCATCATCCCCAGCAGACTGACAGAAGAGCTCTCCAACCTCGGACTGACATCCTCCCTCTGCTGCTGGGTCCTGGGGCCTCATGTACAAGGACTTGCATGAATTTCCTACTAAAACAAGACGTACAATCAAATCCAGAAAACGTCGTACACACAAAAATTTCCAGATGTACGAATCTGTTCGCACGCATAAATCCAAGCACATTTCCTTTGTACATCTCAATCAGCGTGGAATTGAGCGCACAAGTTGGAGTACCTGACCCCTCCCTGTCCACACCCCGATTTACATACGCAAATCATATTTAAATGAGCTGTGAACCTGAGGTTCCCGTCTTTGCGCGATCAGAAAATAAAAAAAAGAATGAGTAAGATGGTTTTAAAAAAAAGAATTTCATGAAAAGCGCATTTGAGGCACTGCTCGCTGAAGTGGAGGTGCGTAAAAACGTGCTCTTTGGCACGCTGTCCTCCGGCATCAGAAACAAACATGAAGAGGAGTGAGTGGGAGAGTGTGAGGCTGTCAGTGCCATGGGGTCAGAGGGCACACGAGCAGAGAGTAATAAGAAGTGGTCCGACCTCAACAGACACTGCTCTCTCAGGGGTGGTGGGAGCACATGTGGGTGACTCTGATCACCCCGAGGTAAATACCTGTGTATTTGTGTAACTCACAACAAATGTGTTCATACAGTAGCTGCTCACAGCCATGTGATAGCAGCCCACCAAGGCTGTTTATTTCTTATGAACCTAAAGGCGGCCGCTCTTTCCCGATGAGAGATGCTGCAGAAGAGAAATAAAACGCCACAGAGCCAAAACGCCCGGAGTGAGCCACAGAGCAGGTGAAAAAAAAAGAGACAAAAACTTTGTTTAATCATTTGTTCTGATGTTTGTTAGTTAATCTGAGAGCAGATCAGACAGGAGCTTACTGTTCACTAACTCACGCTGTCTCAGAAAGATAATGTAGTGCTGAAATGCACACGGATCATCAGTGATCTGTTAATTATCAAAGCTCAGGAACACGTCTGTATGAACGATGACTGTGAATTATTTGTCTGATTTTTATGGAGAGTCGTTAAAAGCTGCTTTTAGCATGAATATTCCAATAACTTGACTTTCCTTGTCCTGAAAACTGTTATTTCCGCCTGATAAACCCCATTAAAGATGTTGGTGCAGTGTTAATAAACAAAATTTATCAGATATTATAACACAAACAGCGTAAAGTCGTATTATTCATGTTTTTTTGTCTCTTATTCTGTGCCTAATGGAGTGTCCAGTCAATCGCCCCAGTGGTCTCTCACTTTCTCTCATCACTCCCGCGTTTATGCATTAACTGATGATTATAATCTCTATATATTAACCTCTGATTATGTTCTGGCCTGACATAAAGTGACTGAAAAATTTAGCCTTAGATGCTGTATGTGTGGTTTTATTTGGTTTGAAATCTTCTGAATTAAAATATTAACATGCCAGCATATCAGAGAGGATATCACAGTAAACTTGACTTACAGTTTCCATTCCTTAATTTTATACACTGCTAACATGCATCAAACACTGTTGTTGCAAATCAGCGCAGAAGTGCGCCAGGGAAAAGGCTGATTAAGATATTTGACACTTTTACGCACGGGGTTATTAAGATGACTACACTACACACAGAGACAATCAGGGGCTTGTTATAAAGATCTTCAGCTGTAGTTTAATCAGGAAAAAACAGCAAGTCACTGACTTCAACCACTGATTATTAATGATTCTGTGAAGACGGGATAGAATTGGGGGCGCACATGCTCAGTGCACATCATGGGGCTTATTTTAGGACAATTACACGAATAAATTTACTGACCAAGACGCCCGTATCCTGCACAGTGCCAGCTTGTAGTCTGTTCCCACTCACGCTGTTACTCTGAGTGTATGAATCGTGCTTTGAACCAGGCCACCTCGCCACAATGTTGGTTAACTATGTTTGAGCATCACATATGATCTGTATATTGATCAAATGAAAATGTGTCCAGTTGACAAACACAAATTCATCATGTGATGCCGATCTTGTAGCAGTGTGTGTGCAGTCGAGGAAAACCGGCTCTTGCTGCAAATCGTGCTTTAATGTTGAATGCCGGCCACGGCTCTGCGCACAGTTTCAGGACGATCGTACTCGGGAAGCTAAAGTGGCTGATGATCCGGTCGTCATCATGCGCCAGTAAATCTTTTCTATCTCTGAACACACGCTCTCTTCGTATTGCACCATTTACAATGTCTTCTCACAATGATAAAGCAGCCACTGCGTTGAAGGGTATTTTTGCACCTCTTTGCGCGTGCTTTTATATACTTTCATGTAATTGCAGACACGTGGGTGTTTTAATTGTTCATCAGTGTTAACCGTTTTGTCTCTGATGTGCACATCTCTCAGTCTGAGGACTAATTGTTTTCACATTTATTTATTGTAACAGTTTCCCAGCATCACCTCTAAGTGTCGCCAAAGGAACAAATGCTGTAGTAACGAGCGTACGCCAGCCATGAAGTTGTTGTGAGGCACCACACATTTCCACAGTCATTTCACTCTTGATACATCTGAACTTTGACGCGAAAAAGAGCGTATGACACGTTTTTGTGCGTACACACCCTTTGTACATGAGGCCCCTGGACTTTCTCACAGACAGATCCCAGACAGTAAGAGTTGGTACCAGGATATCCAGCACCAAAACAGTGAGCACAGGGACTCCCCAAGGCTGTGTGTTCGGTCCACTCCTGTTTACCCTTTTCATCTACCAGAGCTACACCTCCATCATCGAGGTCACTGATGACACCACTGTCACTGGGGTGATCACCAGTGGAGAAGGGACAGCCTACTGGAGGAGGTGGCTCAGCTGGTCTCCTGGAAATGATTATCCACTCAAGCAAGAGGAGAGACCAGCACGCCTTGTTACACATCGACCGGACGCATGTGGAGAGGGTGAAAACCTTCAAACTCCTCTGCACTCTGATCAGTGAGGATTTTTCCTGGACACACAACACTCAACAGATCATCAAGAAGGCTCAGCACAGACTCTTCTTCTTGAAGAAGATGAGGAAATTTGGACTGTCCACCAAACTCCTCAGCATCTTCTACAGTTGTACAGTGGAAAGTGTCCTGACAAACGCCATCACAGTGTGGTATGGGAACTGCACGATCCCGGACAGAAAGGCTCTCCAGCGTGTCATTACAAAAGCACAGTTCATCTGTGGATCAGCCCTCCCTCCACTACAGGACATCTACAACACCCGGGTCACCAGAGAGCACACAACATCGTCAGGGACCAAACCCACCCACATCACCAACTGGTCTCACTGCTTGCATCTGGCAGATGCTACAAGTGTGTGAAAACAAGGATTACAAGACTCACTATCAGCTTTTATCCCCAGGCCATCAGGCTCGTGAATCTTGGACTTTAACTGAACTCTTGGATGATAACTTAACTTCATTTACCTGCAATATTAGTAATTTTTGCACAGTTACTGACACTTGCACATTGAACTGTCCCATTTCATTCTAACTGTATACTTTATATTTTATAATTTAGGTTTTCATATGTTTTTTATTTTGTATTTTAGCTTTTTGTATTTTAGGTTATGTGGTGGTGGGAAGTCTCAAAGTAAGAAAATCAGTCCTGAGTTTCATGACCCATCAATTACCACTGTGTTTTTAGTGTGTAAATGAAAATAACTATCTTGAATCTTGAATAAATTTTAGTTTGGTTTTTTTTTTATAAAAATTTTAATTAAATGAGATGATGCCAGTGCATCTATAATCAGCCTAAATGTCACTGATGCTGAGTGATGGACGTGTCCTTCTGCAGCTTCTATTGCATCAGAGGTTGAGACAAAGTCGTTACAGAGCAGTGAGTATTTGCAGATATTTCTGTGTTTCTCCGTCCATCATGCTTTTTAAAGCAACACTACTGGACTCAAACATTGACCAGTGTTTTCTCAGACTTCCAATCTGGTTTTAGGAAGAGACACAGCACAGTTACAGCTGCACTTAGTGTTTTTAATGATTTTATTGATAATAAACAGCATTGTGCAGCCCTCTTCATTGACCTGTCCAAAGCATTTGACACTGTTGACCACTCAGTTCTAGCACATCAATTATTTAGTGCAGGACTGTCAAATCATGCTGTTGGCTGGTTTGTAAAGTATCTGATAGAAAGAACTCAGTCTGTGCAGGTGGACGGCCTCATATCCAGCTCTTTCACTGTTACCGAAGGTGTGCCACAAGGTTCAGTCCTGAGTCCACTCCTGTTCATCTTTATATCAATAACATCAACTGGAATATTTCAAATGCAAAATTTCATTTTTATGCTGATGACACAGCCATGTACACTTCTGCTCCAACACCAGTCCAAGCACTTACACAAGTACGACTTGCTTCTAACACTTTGCAACACATTTTTTATGATTTAAAAGTGGTTTAAAATGCAGACAAAACAAAAGTTATGCTATTCTCTAATTCTAGGTCCAAACTTTCAATCCTGCCTTCAGTGATCACTGCCCAGGGTTCTCAGTTAGAATTTGTTTCTTCTTACAAGTATCTTGGTATTTTAATTGATGATTCCCTTTCTTTCTCTGCCCATATTCAGCAGCTTGTTAAAAAATTAAAACTGAAGTTAGGTTTTTTCTTTAGAATAAAGTCCTGTCTCTCTTCTGAATCTAGAAAGAGACTGGTTATTCCACATTTATGTCTGTGCTGGACTACAGTGATGTTCTGTACATGCATGCATCCTCTCAAAGCTCACAGTCTCTGGATACTGTGTATTATGGAGCTCTGAGGTTCATCACTGGTTTTAAATCTCTTACTCATCATTGTTTGCTGTATGCTGGTGTTGGATGGTCTTCATTGTCCGCTCGCAGACTCAATCACTGGCATATTCTTATTTATAAATGTATTCTTGGTCTGCTCCCATCCTACCTTCTGACCTTCATCAGTCAGAAGAGCACAGCATCTTATCATCTTCGGTCCCAGGATCTTTTCTTATTGTCTGTTCCAAAAGTAAGAATTAAGCTGGAAAAAAGGCTTTCAGGTTTGTGGCTCCACATGCTTGGAATGATCTACAAAAAGACCTGAAACTAAAAGATCTGGTGTCACTGGACACTTTTAAGACAATGTTGAGTGACTTGGAGTCGGACACATCTGGCTGCAGATGTTTAGACTGATGCACTTCATCTTTCTCATGTGGACAACCCAAGCAACGTTGGCTGTCTGAAATTGTGACTTTTTTTTCTTAATGTATTGATATCTTGTTTTTTGTGTTTGATGACTGCATGTGTTTGTGTACAACTGTTGAATGTGCTGCTGTCTTGGCCAGGACACTCTTGCAAAAGAGATTTTTAATCTCAGTGAGGTTTTCCTGGTGAAATAAAGGTTAAATAAATATAATAAAATAAATAAAGATAAAGGTTCAGGTGTGGACTGCAAAGCTTTGACAAAACCCTGCTCAGATATCCTGAACTTAAAGACCTGATGTATTCTCACCTGAGAGTTTCCAGTCTGCAGTTTGGACTCTTCAGTCCAGCAGACAGACGGCTCACTCCTGAATCCTGCAGGTTGTTGTCACTCAGGTCCAGGTCTCTCAGACTGGAGGACTGTGAGCTGAGGACTGAGGACAGAGCTTCACAGCTTCTCTCTGACAGTCCACATTCACTCAGCCTGAGAAAAGAAATCAGAAGAACATAAAGAGCAAACAGATGATGATCATTCTTTTAAAATCACAGAACTCTGATGTAACCTGTGCAGGTAGGTGCACCTACAGAGCTTTGCTGGAGGCTTTGACCACTGGCAGCAGCCTCAGAAGAGCCTCCTCTGAAGCAGAGTATTTCTTCAGGTCAAACTGGTCCAGGTCCTCCTCTGATGACAGTAAGAAGAAGACCAGAGCAGACCACTGAGCAGGAGACAGTCTGTCTGTGGAGAGAGGTCCTGATCTCAGGGCCTGTTGGATCTCCTCCACCAGAGAACGATCATTCAGTTCATTCAGACAGTGGAACAGATTGATGCTCTTCTCTGCAGACATGCTCTTACTGATCTTTGACTTAATGTACTTAACTGTGTCCCCGATTGGTCTGTGAGCTACTTCCTGTTTGTGTCATCAGACCTCCTAGAAGGCTTTGATTGGTCTTCAGAGAAAGACCCAGGAGGAAGCGCAGGAACAGGTCCAGGTGTCCGTTTGGACTCTGTAAGGCCTGGTCCACAGCGCTCTGGTGAAGGTGTTTCAGATGAGGTTTGACATTGAAGATGTTAAGGATCTTGGATGTTCTCTGTTCTTCTTCCATAAGATTGACTCCAGATTTGATGAAGGTCAGATGGACATGAAGAGCAGCCAGGAACTCCTGAACGCTCAGATGGATGAAGCAGAACACCTTGTCCTGGTACAGTCCCCTCTCCTCTTTAAAGATCTGTGTGAACACTCCAGAGTACACTGAGGCTGCTGTGATGTCGATGCCACACTCTGTCAGGTCTGGTTCATAGAAGATCAGGTTTCCTCTCTGCAGCTGCTCAAAAGCCAGTTTACCCAGAGACCGGATCATCTCCCTGATCTCTGGGCTCCAGTGAGGATCAGTCTCTGCTCCTCCATCATACTTGATGATCTTCAGTTTGGACTGAACCACCAGGAAGTGGATGTACATCTCAGTCAGGGTCTTGGGCAGCTCCCCTTCCTCTCTGGTCTTCTGCACATGGTCCAGGACTGTGGCAGTGATCCAGCAGAAGACCGGGATGTGGCACATGATGTAAAGGCTTCTGGACTTCTTAATGTGGGAGATGATTCTGTTGGCCTGTTCCTCATCTTTGACCCGTTTCCTGAAGTACTCCTCCTTCTGCTGGTCAGTGAACCCTCTGACCTCTGTCACCCGGTCAACACATCCAGGAGGGATCTGATTGGCTGCTGCAGGGCGTGTGGTTATCCAGAGGTGAGCAGATGGGAGCAGGTTCCCCCTGATAAGGTTGGTCAGCAGCACATCCACTGAGGTGGACTCTGTGACATCAGTCAGGATTCTGGTTTGGTGGAAGTCCAGAGGAGGCCGACACTCATCCAGACCATCAAAGATGAACAAGACCTGGAACTCCTCAAACCTGTAGATTCCTGCTTCTTTGGTTTCACTGAAGAAGTGATGAACAAGCTCCACCAAGCTGAACTTCTGCCCCTTCAGCAGATTCAGCTCTCTGAAGGTGAATGGAAACATGAACTGGATGTCCTGGTGGGCTTTGTCTTCAGTCCAGTCCAGGGTGAACTTCTGAGTGAGGACTGTTTTACCAATGCCAGCCATGCCCTTCGTCAGCACTGTTCTGATTGGTCCATCTTCTCCAGGTGGTCCCTTAAAGATGTCTTCTCCTCTGATGGTCTTCTCTGGTCCATGTGGTCTCCTGGATGTGGTCTCGATCTGTCGGACCTCATGTTCCTCATTGACCCCTCCAGCCTCTCCCTCTGTGATGTAGAGCTCTGTGTAGATCTGGTTCAGCAGGGTCGGGGTTCCTGCTTTATCGATCCCCTCAAACACGGTCTGGAACTTCTGCTTCAGGTTGGACTTGAGTTTGCGTGGACACACTGAAGCTTCATGTCCTGAAGGAAGACCAACAAATGACATTAAAGTCTAGATCCTGGACAAAGTCCTGCTTTCACAGAGGGGCTTCACATCTTCTCATTTGACCAAAGAGCATATTTTTATTCAAACACTGTGGTTATGAATATCATATTAGAGGAGATCTCATAAATCAGGGGTCGTGACCTTTGTGCCGTGAAGATCCATTTTTAAACGTTCCTGTTGTCCAGTGAACCACCTCACCATCGAGGTCCAACAAGTTTAATCAGGAACTACAACAACGTTTAAATCTCTCACAGACCTGGTCCATCATCATATCCAAAGTGACAACATGCTCAGAATCACAATTTCAATCAAATTCATCTCCTACTATCAGACTTTATTATGATCAGAGGACTAAACAACAAGGCTGCATGTCTATGGAAACATCCACATCCACCATAAAAGCCCAACTACACCCTCCTGTTATCAAGATTTTAATGAGCAAATCAAATAAGGAGTTCTATCCAAATATCAGGAGAGCATTAAGTTTAACAACAACAGTGGAGCTCCACACAACATCTCCTCCATCCTGATGAAACATCCTCCCCAGAGTTCAGTCTGATCTTATCCATCAGCACTAAATCTGAGTTCAGTCAGAAGAGAGAAATCAGCCCTGAAGAAACTAAAAAGTTATGGACAAAAAACCCATCCTTTAGCATCACTGCCACATTTTGAAAAAATACAGTCTATTGAGCTTTGAAAGCTTCATGTTTTCTTTCCTTAAATTAGTTTTTAAATGTATTAATAATCTTGCCCCTGAACCCTTATCCAAATTTATTCAAAGACACAACAGCAGCAAAGTAACAAGAAGCAAGGTGAATGGAAACTGTAGCATACAAAAATGTAACTCAACATTTGGACCGTCAGCTTTCTCTTTTAAAGGCTCTAAACTCTGGAATTTATTACCAACCAAAATCAAATGAACCACAGATCTAAAACCCTTCTCTACAAAGGTCAAGTGCTGGCTAAAAGCAAACCAGAGCTGTAATCATTCTTAGTCTGCCATGTTTTTTTACTTATTTTGAACTTGTTTGTAGGATTACTTGTTCTTATGTGAACATGTATTGTATTATTTTGTAAACTTCTGTGTTATTTCATGCTGTTAAATATTGTACATTCTATGATTTGTCCATTCAAAGGCCCAACTAGGGACAAATGTTGGAAATTAGCATTTGTTATAAACTCTCTGGGGAGCACAACAGATTCATGCTCAATGATGGAACTATGTTAAACTGCATCGTCCCGATCAAATAAATAAATTCAATTCAATTCAACTTCACGGTCTCTGTCTTAATCCAGATTACAAAAAAGTAATCCTGAAAGCTTTTCTTAGTCTCAGTCCTCTGCACAGTTACACATTAACCGTTTCATCATGTTCCTAATCAACAAAGTGCTGAGGTCAGCAAATGCAAAAATAATATGTAAGAACTAAAGAAATCATTGAAAATGAGTTTAAGCAGGAGAATGAGAGCACATGAGAATGTCTCTATCCTCAGACTGAATGATGATCATGTGAGGAGACAGTTTGGTCAGTGTTTGATCAGCTCAGAGGAGCTGCACTCTTCATGAGTGAGAGGATCTGCTCACAGAAATGTTGGTCCAGACTCAGTAAAGCCCGTTCACGTTTGGAGCTTCACAGCCCTGATCCTCAGGAAAACTGTCCTGCAGGTAAAGCAGCAGCTCCTGTGATGACGCTCTGCTGTGGTTTCACTGACTCTGTGAGCACCCCCATCATAGTTTACCTTCAGACTAAAGCTCTTACCTCTCCATGTACGCTCAGCCAGCTCGTCCTCATTCATTCTCCTCAGGAAGCCCACTGTGATCTTCAGAAATGCCTCTCTGATGCTCCTCTGCTCCTCATCCTCGCTCCGAGCCTCTAAGCATCCTGGGTAATCTGGACCTAAACCTCTCTGGATTCTCTTTAGCTGGTCCTTCACAAAGGTGATGATGTTCTCCTCCAGCAGCTGGAGAACATGAGACAGTGGAGATTAAATGTGAAAGAGAAGAACATCTGGATCATGGTGGAGCATCAGACTTGTAGATCATGGACTTCACTGTTAAAGTGTGATGTTCCCACCAGAAATATGGAGTCCAGCTCTGATTCAGGTTGTTTGGAGATCCTGGGGACTCCAGACGTTTCCATCTGATCTCTGCAGATTAGAACAGGACAAATAAAAGAGATACATGACTCAGCATTTAAGATCATCAGGATGACTCAGCATTCAATTCAGTTATATTTGTACAGTACATTTCATACAAGTGTGAGCTCAATGTGCCTCACAGTAGATAAAACCAGGAGCAGAAAATATAATACAAGTCTTACTTATAAAACAAACTAAGAGCCAAAGGCATGAGAGAAACAACTCTTAGTTGAACTGTTTCCACAGACCTGACGTCAGCAGACAGCTTGTTCCACAGTACAGGACCATAATAACAGAACCTCCTTCACCTGCCTCTGTTTTAATCTGAGGTACAGTCAGGAGGTCCAGACTGGATGATCTGAGGTCTGACTGGGCTGTATTCAGTCAGCAGGTCAGAGAGATACTGTGATGCCATTTAAAGCTTTAAAAACAAGCAGCATTATTTTAAAATCAATTCTTTGTTGAAGCCAATGAAGATTTTTTAGCACAAGTGTGATGTGTTCAGTTTTGTTTTAATGGGAGCTTTACCATTAATGATGTGATCTACTTTATTCAGGAATTATTCATCATCTCATCACATGATGACATGATGGGCAGATTTGGATTTGTGTCTTCTCTAATAAATACTCCAGGTGTATTTTCACTGATGATACACTTATGGCCCTTTTCCATCAGCCCTACTCTACTCGGCTCGGCTTTCCCCGACTCTACCCGGCTCTACTCTACTCGCTTTGGGCTGCTTTTCCCCCAGCCTGGTCCCCTGCCCAGCGGGGGCGGGGTCGCCGTGAAACAGCTGGGCGACACTGCATTCATGTCATTTTGAGCGCGACACAACAACCAAAACAGTGGAGGACATTAGAGGCAACAGTATACTTGCTGCTCGGTCTGTGGCTTTTTGTTACAAAGAGGAAAAGCAGAAGAAGGCTGCAGGCGGCGAGAAGAAATACCCTTGAGAAGTACAGGAGAGTTTCTGAAGCTATACAACAGTTTGAAGCCGAGGACGAGAGCAATCGGGCTGCAAAGAAAAGACGTATGAGGGTTACGCTAATGGAAGCTACCGCTAGCTTGTTAGCTAGCTCGTAATAATAAAGTCCCGTGTTTAACATTGTGATGGCAGCAAGTTATTGCCATAAAGTAACAAAGCGTATGTACTGCAGTCCTGTTTTGGGCATCGCGCTCATGACTCATCGGTGACTACATTCTCTGACCAATCAGTAGCCGGCAGTCAGTTGACGTCACCTTTTAGTGTCGACTCAGCTCGCTTAGAACCAGAGCAGAGTAGGTACTACAACTGGTTTGTTTTAGGAGGTACTGTGCCGATGGAAACGCAACACAAACCGGGTAGAGCCGAGTAGAGTAGAGTAGAGTCGGGCCAAGGCGGGCTGGTGGAAAAGAGCCATTACTCATGCCTCTGTCCACACTGTCAGCTCTGTGTAAAGGCCATGTTGAAGAAGATGCTACAGTGAGTTCAAACAGAGGTTCAAGTGTTCAATGTTAGAGACACCATGTGCAGCGCTAGTAGCCATGGCCACAGGAGGGGATGGACCTGGATACATGGATCAGGTTCAGGGATCTTTGTAATGATTGGAACAGGAGGACAAAGTCAGGAGTTCAGACTGCTGCCTTCGGATGTCATTTGTGCCTACCTGGATTATTACTCTGCTGATTTCTGGTTTATGGGCAAGTACGTCCATGGCTTTTGAAGAGATGTCACTGACAGTGGCTCCGGGAAAACAGCATGTTACTGAGTCGGATCGGGCATTCCTGATGATAGAGCCGCCAATGACCCGTGCTGTGGGTCGCTGTTGGGGCTCACCTGAGGGCATGGAGCTGGTTCCCTGGGATAGCAGTGCACGGTGTCCGGCAGCTGTAGTCCTGCGAACAGAGGATCCACTCGGGTCCAGATGCAATTTTGACAATGCTTGAGCAGAACCATTCCAGGGGCTCCGGACTTTTGGTAGATGAATCCTGGTTCCCAAGCACCTCAAACTTGGTTTTCAGCCAGATGGTCCCAGCAGGTTGTTTAGCTCCAGGCAGAGGAGCTAAAGAACTGCTCTTCACATGCCTCTTATCCTGGATGACAGTCCAGGATTCCTGATGCACGGGAATGGAACAAGTCAATCCTGGTCTTTCTCCAATTTGGACCACACTATCGGTTGGTCTGACTCTGAGACAGCAGATGGACCAAGTCATGGTAGATGAGCTGTTGTCAGGGAGACAGGAGGACTCTGTGGGGAGGGAGTCCAGGAGATGTTCAGCATCTTGGATTTGATATCGTGTAGAGATCCAACCCTCATGTTCAGCTATTTTTTGGGTAATTCAACAAAATCCAGGGAAGGTCACGAGGCTCTGGTGTCATGTGGCTCATCTTCTGGCTGCTAAACCACAGTCCTGCATCCTCTGGCCTTCAGATACTGACCCACACTGAGGAGGGTCTCTGCTGAACATGTGGTCTCACCTCTCAAAGGTCAGCAGGTCAGAGCCCACATGTTAACAGACATGTTCACATTTCTGAGCTCCTGATTGGAGGGAGACTGTGACGCCTCACTCCACGTTCTTAGATAACGGGACAGATGATGGTTCATCTCAGCATGATGGAGCACAGACACGTGGAGGAGAAGAACCATCAGGCTGCTCCACCTTCAGCACACTGAGGGCTCAGAGAGTGGTCTACCAAACAGCTGAGCCTGGAGCTAAAGGGTTAAGACAGTCTGAGGGGAAAGGGAGCTGACCTGACCTCAGCAGGTCCATCAAACAAACATCTTCATCATCTTCATCACCTCTGAGGGACTCAAACATGGAGGTCAAAGGTCATTTTTATGAATTCTCACCTGTCCTCAGCAGGTGTGTCCATCTTAAAGTCAGGAGGCTGTTCTTTAGACCTGTTACTCTTCATGGACACACCGCTGGGCTCAGGAGGGTCTGATCTCTTCATCCTGATAAAACAATCATCATCATCATCAGATACTGTGAGCTGTTACTACAGGATGAAGATACAGACATACAGAGAGAGAGATGGAGATGTAGTGATGAGGGATGTAATGGTATGATCACTTCATATCACGGTTATTGTGACCAAAATTATGACTGTCATCATTATTATCACTGTCTTGTTAATATGAGCTCAAAATGTTCAAAAAGTACTTCTACACACACTGAAATCATTTAACCCTTTAATACTGTAAATATTACAGGCCACCTGGTCTTTTTTGTCTTTTTTCATCAATAAATGTGTCAGGAAATGTCCTTTGAGTAAACTGTTGCACCCTTTGTTCTTGAGAAATAAACACAAACAATTCTGGCAAGTATTTGTCATTATTATGTTATAAATGCTTCAAACTGTGTAATTACAAGAAAAGAATAAAAACAGATTTGAACTCTGAACAGCTTTTTCTTTCTAAACAATTCTAAATGAATATGTTCAAAGAGTTTGAGATGACCAAAAATAAACCTAACCCATTTTACACAAACTCAAACACTTTAGTTTGCCTACAGCATTAGTGTCCATGTTACAGCCCTTTATAGTAGACCATGTCCAGGCGTTTTTTTACTGATGATTGTCCCTGAAGCAGTTCCTGTCCAGCAGCTCCTCCCAAGCAAAGCCTTTACTGTAATGTACCGTATGTCACTGGAAAGCTTCTCAGCTTTCAGGATCCGTTGGGATAATTTGGAGAGCGTGGACACTTGAGGAGTAACAGCAGTTTAACAAAGTTTTGTTCAGTTAAAAAATAATGTGAATCCAAGAACGACCTGCAGTGGTCAGAACCCGACCCTCTTCACCTCTCTGGTTCCCCCCCTCTGATGCTACTGTGGGGGGGGTTGTGGTGGAGGTGCTGCTGGTGCTTTGTGGCTCTTCCTGCCTCAGAGACTTTTTCTGAATTTCTGCAGACAGGGTGACCGTCCTCGGCATCCTTGTACAATCTCGTATGGCCAGAGTTCAGACTTTGTCCATTTTGAGGGGAATAATCTCCGGTAGTATACGTGAGGGCACCAACTGCCACATTTTCCCTTTCAGAGGCCAAACATTGCAAACTGTTCATGCACGCCTGCGTCTGAGGGACCGCTGCTGCTTTACCGAGGAGCAGACACACAGTTCAGACTTTTCCAGGCAATGAGCAGCATCACAGTGACTTACTGACAAAGTGAGGGAATCAAACACGGTTTACCGGTAATTAAAAGAACGGTAATACTGACCGTCTGACATTTTACTGCGGTTTATCATTTTACCAGAAACAGTTACATTCCTAGTAGTGATGATGATGATGATGAAATCATGAGGAGTATGGCATTGACCTGCTCTTCAGTAAAGTGTCTTCAGAGAACACCTGTCATGGTTTGACACTACTGTAATAAAGACTGATGAAGATGAAGATGAAGAGTGTGATGGCTGCAGATCTTCATCTCACCTCAGACCCTGGTCTTCTTCACTCAGTGGTTTCAGATGGTCTGGTCTCCTCTGGTTCTTCAGTCTGATCCACAGCAGAGCGCCCCCTGCTGTCTGTCAGCTGTGATGAAGGAGTCAGAGAGCAGAGCGTCAACAACAGACTCTGATGGGCTGAAGGCATGACCTCACATCTATGGTCACATTTCTATAATCACATTTCTGTGGTCATATTTCTATATCTGTATTTCTAGAATTGTATTTCTATGATGTATTTTTGATGATTAAACTTCTATGATCTTTTATTGATGATCTGTTTCTGTACAGCAGCAATCGTAACAAATGTCATCTCAAGATGCTTAACACACAATATTATATATATTTAAATTCATAAGTTTGTCATTTATTTTCTGTTCTTTTACCATTTTTATTTGATGTATTTATTGATTTTATTTATTTTCTAAAGAGAAGTGGAAAGATAAAGAGGTGTGCAGAGACAAAGGGACTAAAATGAGAATTCATGATAGTGATGACAGATGGATATGCCTGGACACAGTCAGAAACACAGGGGTCACATATTCTGATGGCAGCTGTCAGAATCTGTGACCCCTGTGTTTCTGACTGTGTGATGATCCATGTCAGAAATACTTGAGTCCAGATCATTGTGAGAGGATGACAAAGGCCCAAAGAACAGTTATTTAGGTGTTTAAATGCATTATTATGCACATACAGTGAGGTCACTTATTCTGATGGCTGCTATTAGAACCTGTGGCTACACTGTTGTCTCTTTACATTGGGTTTTAAAGTGAGACTTTATTTGTCCAAATGACTGACAGAGCACTCATGTTAAAACGTATCTATTGAAGCTGTACAGTGGGGTTACATTATCTGATGATTATGAAGTATACGATAAATAAATTACGTTTAAAACAGTTCATTCCCCCTCACAGAAAATGCAGTTTTTAGCAAAAGTGGATCACGGCATTTATTTCCCCCTAAATCTCTTGATATAATCTTGGTTATCCAGTTCCGTGTGACGCATAGCGTTACGTTTCTATCTGGGATGGTTTCTTCTTTAGTATGAAGCCATAACAAACGGCGGTTACTCGTGGGTCACAGACAAAGCAACGGCGACCAAACGCCATGGAGAAACTACAGACAATGTCGAAAGACTTTGAAAATGTTCACCCAAATTAATCTTTGCGTACGTTGTTAACGTAACTCTTCTTCTTCTCCACGTTTGTCGATAACGCACACGCAGACAATGCCCATCATCGCCCCCTGCCGTCACAGATTTCGGCGTAACACCTGCTTCAGTGAAACACCCAGCCAGTCAGTGTGGTAAATATTCACGTCTTTTTGTCATCAGCCCCGTTAACATTGGCACTGTTGTCATGTTTAAATGAAGCCTGAGCCCCCTCCCTCCTCTGTTCATCTGATTGAACTATAAAGTCTAAAGACATTAAAAAAGTTTCTCACCAAACTTCGGCGACGAGGACAGATCTGAGGCAGCAGCAGAAGAACAGGAAGCTAAACTTTTTCCGGAGGCTGAAATCGGGAAATCCACGCCCCAAACCCACTTGATTAGTTCCTGCAGAATCTCTTATTCTTCTGTCTCACCCTGCTCATGGTAGGGTTCGGGGAGGGGGCGGATTCGAGGTAGAAGCTTGTAGAAGTGAGAGACTTTGCAGGGACCAATCAAATGGGTTGGGGGCGTGGATTTCCCCGATTTCATCCTAGGGAAAAAAAATCTCGAGAACAGGAACAGACTGACATCACTTCCTCTTCCTCTTCTTCTTCTTCTTCTTCTTCTTTGTAGATTATTTTGGCAACAAATTGGTGTATTATCACCAACAACTGATGTGGAGTGTGGATCCTGATACCTCATTCTTATCAAAAACAAAACAAAAAATAAATACATAGATAAAACAAAACGATATCTATATCTTGCTCAGAACATTTATTTCCCTCAAATATTGAAATAGTATTTGATAATCTTTTCTTTCTGAATTTTGTCTCAAAATCCCTAAATTAAACTGGCTTTTAATTCTTCTAAGTTTTTTGACCAAATGTCTTCTCTCTGCTTCTTACTTCTCACACTCAAATATTACATGCTTCACTCTTTCAGATTTCCCAAAACTACGTGTGGCACCCCTAAAATGGGGTGACCACAATTGGGATTTATATTATTTCATATTGAGCACTGCAACTATTGTGTTAACATTTATTTATGTTTTCGGAAGAGTTTTTTGGGTACTAAGCTGAAACGTTTTGTTAAAAGTAAGGGGGGGAACGTTTGTGCTCTAACTAGTTGCCCTGGGGAGAGTTAAAGGGGTGGCGCCTCCCCCCGTCTCTTCAGAGATAATCTGGAAAGACATCAAGACAGACTGTTTCTCACTCCTCTGTTTTACCTGCTTTATGCAGGTCAGTAAACGGTCAATGTATCTCAGAATTTAATACTATATAAACAGGCAGTAGTAACGTGAATGTTTATGTAGAGTTTGTGTCAAACTTTATAAGTTATTTTCGTTCAAACAGCGTTAATAAATTAGGAGATTTTACCGCGCGGCCGCCATTTTGTGTCAAGCGGGGCGGCAGTTACACTAGTTAACATGGGGATAAGTGGAAATAGGGCTCCTGTACACATCGTTTGTTTATTTGTTGTTTATATTGTTACTGTTGATACTGAAATATGCATTTAAGAAAGAAAGTAACACAAGCACTTTGTAATTCATACATTTCAAGGCTCTTTTGCAGAGGCAAAGTAGGTAGTCTGTTTCATGAGCAGAGGTATTATACACTGTAAAATTACACTGTTAAATATAGCTTATCCAGTTTAAACTGAGTTAAAGGAAACGTAATGTATTTACAAAAAAAGGGGTTTATTGATATAAATGATAGAGAAGTGTTGATTAGGATACAGAAAGGGATGAGACCTGTGTACTGAGGTTTATGGAGTTATTAATGTGAATTAATGGAAAGAACTTGAACTGGAAACATGGACTGAACTACTTGAAAATGGAGTGGAAAAAGATACACATTGTGCTTATGTGAACATTAAAAAAAGTTGTGTATTAAATCATACAGAGACAATCTGGAAAGACATCAAGACAGACTGTTTCTCACTCCTCTGTTTTACCTGCTTTATACAGGTCTTATATTTGTTACTTGCGGTCTCTCATCGCTGGGACCCGTAACATACGACTACCCTGTCTCAAATAATGTTCAGTCCCATGTGTCCAAATCCCATTCTTGATATTATTCTTCCTTTTCTTCTGTTTCTTCCTGCTCTTCTCATTTCACCAACTTTCCTTTGTGTGCTCTATACCATCCTGCTTTCCTCTCTTCCTCCCACTGCTTCTTCCACCTTTCCTCTGTTCTCTGTTTGATTATATCCCTCACTTCTGTTTTGCTGAGCTTAGTTACATAATCAGTGTAAATACGCTTTGTTGCCTCTTTTGCTTTCTAGTCGGCTAAATCATTTCCTCTTATTCCACTGTGCGCTGGTACCCACAGAAAAACTACAGGCCCATCATCTGAATTCTGAAAAGTACTAGTATTTCTCTTAGAATGTCTTCTCTACCGTCTGAATGACTTTATTGTAAAGTAGATAATGATGAACTGAAATCTGAGCAAATTTAGATTGGATTTATTTTTATTTAAAAAAAGGGACAGTATGCATGAATAAACATTGACATGTAAATGTATGGGATTATAGCCAAGTTGTTAATTTCCATCCCCAGTCCCATTAGCAGGTTGATGTTAACACATCAAACAAACCAGTCATCCATAATAGGAATAAAAACACACAGAGCATATTAAAGGACATACAGTCATACAGACTAAAACGTCATACAGTCCAAAAGAAAACAGGCCGGGAGTTAGGGGACCATGGGAATTATACGCACTGAATTATAATGTGCTGGAGTGCTAACTAAAGTGCCGTAGTGCTAAAGTGCAGAGTGCTAGCTGCCTGGGAGCTCTGGTCCTCGTTATATTGCACATTGCCCAACTGCCCAAGATAATAAAGTGGCATGTTGAATGTAATATTACACAATGCCCATAGCACACAGTTGCACATGCAGATGTGTGAGTATATATTGCACTAAGAAAGCATACATAGATGTCTTATGTATGCACTAAATCACAAATATGGCACACATAGATGTGCTTACAGTGGACAATTATGGATGGTGCCCCAACACACTGAACCCATTCGACATACATACAAAATTAGACACAGCTCGTTTTCAGTGGTTTCATTTCCTCTACCCATTGTAATGCTAACAATATTTCCACCGTATATACTGAAACCCCCCACTGACCCTTTATAATACTTTGATTTTAAATTCTGGAATGACAAATGATACTCCTATTCTACTTGTTGATGCGTCTGTGTAAATCTGTACATATCTGTAATAATTGTTTATACTTTGTTGTGTGTTTCTTGTCCTGATCCTGTTTAGTTTTGTTGTTGTTGCTCTCTCCCCCTCCCTTCCTGTTTTTTCCTGCAGGTCTGTGTGAAGCAGGGTGAGGCTGCAGCAGAGGATCAGGCACACCTGTGGTCACTCTGCCGATCGAGCTCCCTTTAAAAGCCTGGCCAGGAGTCGACCACACTGCCACATAATTCCTTCTTGTAAGGTCGAGTCTCTTCCTGCGTTCACACTGTTTGTGAAAGACTTTTTGAAGCCTTTTTGGATTTTTCTGACCTGCTTCCTTTTCCTGTGCTCAGGTCCTCTAGGGTGTCAGCTGTTGCTTCAGTTTTGAAGATTTTGCATCGCTGAGCTTAAACCCTGCTTCCACAGCCTGCCAAGTTTTTGTGTTGCTGAATACATTTTTGTTGTTGAAACCTGCCTGTCTCCTCCTGCTTTGAGATCCAATTTTTGAGTAAAACCCATTATTTCTATTGCTATTTTTGTCTAACAGTGTCAAATCGACATTTGCATCTGGTAATACTTTTTTACGTTTGTTTAACACTTTCTGAATATGTACAGCCCATGTCAATCTTTCATCAAACCATAGACCCAAAAATGTAAACTGTTTCACCCTTTCCAATTCTTGAAAGTGTATCAGACAGTTTTAAGGTTAAAAATGGAGTACCTCAGGGTAGTATATGAGACCTCTGTTATTCTCCATCATGATAAATGATGTTTTTTTATCAGTTTACACAGAGGACTGGGTTTTTCACTTTTTGTGGATAAAACTGAGTAATGTGGAAAAGAGGTAGAACTTTGGAGTTTACAGTGAAAAAACTGCAGGGACCTGCTATGAAAATAGAGAATAGGTCTTTTGTGTGGGGATTCAAATTTTCTGTTGATAAAACAAAAACAATGTTTTTTTTTTTTTTTTTTACCAGAAGAAAGGTGGACACGTTAAAGTTATTCTTGTACAATCAAGAATTAGAAAGAGTCAAATATTATACATTATTATCAGTTTGGTTCAATGAACATGGACCGTCCATATCCATAAATTATCGATAAATGTAAGAAAGTCCTCAGTGTGATGAGATGTCTGGTGGGACATGATTGAGGAGCAGAGTCAGTCTGAAATCTATCTACAGTGGACTAATAGGATTAGTATTAGATTATGGATCTACAGCAAAACACCTTTACAAAGGTTAGATACCATCCAATATCAGGCTTTGAGATTGAGTTCAGGTGCAGCTAGAACAACCCCAACTTCTGCATTACAGATAAATGGGAGAAATGCCTCTGATATCAGAGGAGAACAAATGGCTCTGAGCTACTGGGTTCATCTGAAAGGTCAAAGTGAAAATCATTCAACACAACAGACATTAGAGCCTCACTGGGAAAGAAAAAAGAGACATGAAAAGCTTTCGATGGACAATAGAAAGAAACGTGAAAGAATTGATTTGATTCAGGAGCTGACCTGACATTATTACATAAAAAAGGTAAAATAGGGAAGTACTCCGTCACCAAACAACACAAACAGATGCAGAAAACTGCCACTATGGATTCTTACAAATATACAGAAACACACCAGAGAAGACCAAGAAGACCAGGAACAGGATTCACAGTCCCAGAGTTCACTGTCAGGCACAGTAAAGGACTAAGTGATGGGCCATCAGTTCACACTGGGGAAATTTAACAGCATTACACCCAGAGAGCAGGACAGACCTTTTAACAGAGACTAAACAAACAGAATTCAGATGATGGGACTACAGCTCAGATTTATATGATCCCAGCACACACAGGGATTAAAGGAAATGAGACTGCAGATAGATGTGCAACAGAAGCCACAGACAGAAACACAGCAGACATGAGAGTACAGTTAAGGACGTTATCAAACAAAAGATGAGAGGAAGACGGCAGAAACAGTGGGAAGAGGACAGAACAGGACGATGGCTGAATACAGAGAAAATAATCAAATGAGAAGAAGATCAGGAAAAGAAGAAATATCATTTCAGGACTGCTGTTCAGACACACAGGACTAAATGGGACACGGTTCATTTGAAGCAAACATCCACCAGGACACTGTGACTTCTGTGGAGAGGAAACAGGAACATGTGGTATTACAACGTCAGAGATACGACACAGAGAGGAGGGAACCACGAGGGACAGAGAGGAATTAAAGTGCATTTAGATTTAAAGGCAGAGTGTGCCACATCTGACACATTTAATATCAGAATCAGAGTCGATCATATCATATTAACTCTGAGTCCATGCTCCACACACTGAGAGCTAAACCCAGCACCCTCTGCTTGTGTTGATCTGGAGCCAGTGTTGCCAGATTTTTCAGCTGAAATAAGCAACCAGGTCGATAAAAACAAGCCCAAAACAAGTGACCTCCAGCTATTTTTTATAATGTGATATATTACTTTATTTTTAAATGAGAAATCTACATGTTTAATTTTTTTTTTATTGTTTTATTTACTGTTTTGTCCCTCAGGCCACCAGACTGGACGACTCCTCAATGGGGGGATGAGGAGTAACAGGAAGACAAAGGACGGACAGGAGCAGTAGCTAGACAGTAGCCATATACTTTTATTTTATTTACATTTATTTTTATTTTTGTTTTTGTTTAGATTTATCTTTTCTTTATTATTTGTCTTTTTTATCTGTAATACTTAACTGCTACTGGAATCCATATTTCTCTGAGGGACTTTTTTCCCAGGGGATTAATAAAGCACTATCCAGTCTAATCTAATCTAATTTTTAATTTTCATCTATATTACATTTTTAATTTCACTGTGACTTTTTTTTTCTTTTTTGGCTCTAAATTTACTAATATAATATCTTTTGATTGGAGATGGAACATCATTTTATTTATACAGAGGTGAAGGGAGGGGCTGCTGTTATTTATACTCTGTTATCACTAAACAGTCTGTCTGACCTTGATTTTTGTAACCAAACAGACATAGTCAGGCTTTTATCTAAGTATTATGTTGACCCTCTACAGCTTTATTATGGTGAAAATAGTAATCGCTAGAAATAAATGTAATTTTTGTCCCTATTTTTACTGTAAAATTTACATTTGTGTTGAAACACAACCTACAACTGCCAATATTTACAAGAGTAACCTGGTTAAATAGGTCTGGATTAAATCCAACTAAAAGGCGCAACAGTGACACCTGCTGCCGTAAATGTGTGACTACAGCTCGGTCTGTGATGGCAGTGCATTATGGGAAATCCCTCAGCGCCAGAGGAATTACTACAGGTCACATGTCTAAAAGGGACTCAGAATGTACAATTAAGGTATGGTGTGTGTTTGTGTATACAATATTTCACTGTAATGAATGTAATGACTTTCTGATAGTTGCAAAATGCCAAAGAAACAACAAGATGATGGAGAAATGACAGCAGGCCAGAGTTCAAAGAAGATGAAAAATCAGCGCACACCTCAGCCATCTCTGGAAAACTGCAGCCTACATGGTTGTAAGGGGACAGTTAATGACAAGTTGATACCTTTGTCTTCTCAGGCTGATCCACTGAGTGCATTTACTGCTATCCATGATATGAAAAAGAAACTGCAGACATAAACGTTTGTCTGTGGTGGTATGCAAGATGTTTGTGGATCAGTTCTCTATATTCTTGTATACATTTGATTGAAATTTCTGCAAGAGGTACTGTATCTGTTGCCGGACACTTTCTTCACTGTGCTACTTCTGCAGAATATGCAAAAACAAAACTGAAGAATCCAAATGCTCCCTTCTTGGTCTACTGGAGTCATTTTCTGCTTGATATTTGCTAAAAGCATGGTTAGCATTATAGAAAAAGATGCGTCGACAGCCTTTATGATACCCACAATCAGAAGACAACCACCACCACAGTCAAACGTTAGTGTCAGTAGTTTCTTTTTCATATCATGGATAACACTACAGTCCCTGACAAAAGTCTTTTCACTTATCCAAGTTGTAGGAACAACAAATAACAACTTTACTTGTAGTTGATCCGTTGGAATCAGAAATGGCCTATATGGAAGGCAATGCCCTCTAGATAATCATTATACCAAAGTAAAGTTTTGTAGCATTTATTGAATTTTATCATTTAATTAGGACAGAAGGGTCAGATTTTGCTTGGACAAAAGTCTTGTCGCATACAAAAATAATGTAGAAATATACTTTATTTTGAATACACACACATGATACAGTATATCAAAACATAAAGTTATGGTGCCTTGCAAAAAATAATTAATATTGTGTATGACTCCCACGAGCTTGGGGGACTGCATCCATACATCTGACTCAATGACTCAATTAACTGAGTGATGAAGTCATCTGGAATGGCAAAGAAAGCCATCTTGAAGGACTCCCAGAGTTCATTCAGATTCTTCGGGTTCATCTTCCAAGCCACCTTCATCATCATCATGTAACCCCTAGCCATGATTTTTCCTCCACCAAACTTGACTGTTTTCTGGGTGAATCTTGGGTCCATGCAGGTTCCAACAGGTCTTCTGCAGCACTGCCATCGACTGGGATGCAGTTCAATGGGTGATTCATCATAAAAATCAACCTTCTGCAGCTTTTCCACTGTCCATCCTTCCTGTAAGCTGTGGGCTTTGGCAAATGCAACATGATTTTTTTTGTTGTCTTCTGGTTAATGCTGGTTTCTGAGCATTAATTCAACCATGGAGACCACTTTGACAAACTGTTCTTGTAGATACAGGGTTTTCTGGTGAGAAATCCACATGTAGCTCGGGTGCAGATGAAAATGGGCTGGCCCTGAAATGACAAAGCAACAAACAGTCCTCTTAAGCAGTTGTCTGAGGGGGTCTGCCTGCCCTGGGCTAGTCATGAACATCAAATCTTTCTCTTATCCTCCACATTTGGATACATTGAACATGTCTGTCCCCTCAGCAGCAGACTTCAGGCTCTTGATGATCAGCACTTTGGTCCATGGTTGAATCTTTGGCATGTTTGTCAGGGGTCAGGATACACTTTACAAGAAGGACTGGTGTGCTGGGGTTCTTTTTATACACACCTGGGAATGTGTTAATTACAGTATTTGTCAGAGGTGAAGCTCTAATCTGGGATTGGTTAACAGGACAGGACAAGGCTTTTGTCCTTGCAAAAATAAATGTTATGGGTTTTACCAAGCTGTGAACATTAGGACACTTTTGATGGTTTTATTTTGCAACTAATTATTATTGTGAAAGCCCATGACATTAAATGAACTATTTATTGTAAAAATTAATTAATTAGAAATAAAGTTATATGTCCTTTTAAGTTACTATATCCCTGTGTGACAAGACTTTTGTCAGGGACTGTAAATGCACTCAGTGGATCAGCCTGAGAAGACAAAGGTATGAACTTGTTATTTACTGTCCCCTTCCAACCATGAAGGATGCAGTTTTCTATCAGAAACTATCAGAAAGTCATTACATTCATTACAACAGGGAAATATTGTATACACACACACACACACCATACCTGCCAACATTGAGCTGTGAAAAATAGGGAGATATTTTTCAGGCATTGACATACTGTTGTTGACGATAGGCTGTCTCCCTCTCAACTGCTGGTTTGGGTGACTAAACCCTAGATTATATTATAAATATTTTGCAAAGTTTATAAAACTCAACCTACATTAATCAGATTACTCAAAGCTAAATTAACTAGCAAGCTAAAACAACAACACATACATTATTACAATAGCCAAATACCAGTAGTATTAACTTTATCTAGCTAGCTCCTTCCTCCCTTATACTCATATGCACCCTAGTCCCTGTCTCATCTGTTGTATGTTTTACTATTCTGAAATGAACAAGGACAACAAGATCATAATAAGCTAGTTAGTGTCACAGAAAGGAACTCTAATAAACCACTTCCCTCTCTAATATACCATAACTTAACAAACTCTATTGATAAGGATGTAATGATAGGAAAACGTTATCACAGAATAAGAGTGAACATTAAGTATAAATTGATTGGCCAATCATAGATCATAATAAGCTATGGTAGTCCTTTAAATACTCAAAACTCATTCCTCAACTCATAACTCTACATAACACAAAGAGTGCACAAACTACACATATTCTCAATTACTCAGCATATAAAGTGTGTGTGTGCGTGTGTGTGTGTGTGTGTGGGTGAGTGTATGTATGGATGTGTGGGTGTGGAAGAGTTACACATACAGGGCAGCAGGCCCGTGAAAAGCCCCCTTCACAATATTATTTAAGATATTATTTAGATGCAATAAATAAGCTTAATCTCTTTTGGAAGGTTGAATCTTGAAAGTTCTTTTTTCTCTGATTTGAGCTACAGTGGAGAACTTTAGTCAAAGCATGTGTAATCTTCTAGATATAAAGCTCATTTTGGGCTTAAATTGAAGCTTATAACCTTGGGCAGTTTTTCATATACATCTGAGGTTGTGAGATGTGCAATAAAATGCTTGAAAATAATCACTTTTAATCATAAATTGTCAGATGGACAGGCATTTTTTTGTCTTTTGGAGAATGATGAGGATGATATTTGAAAACAGAAAGGCAGTAAGCCCTATAATCTTATTCTACTAATTTCCCTAAAGGATCAGGATACTCCATGCACAATTTGAGACTTTTCTGACCATTTGTACAGTTGCAGTACCTTAATATTTACAATGAAATCATTTTGCTAGAAGCTTTTTCCCAAAAAGGTTTTTTTTGGCCCCTGAGACCAAACAGCCCTGAGTTTAGGTTGGTCCCTATCAACTTGTGATGGCCCAAGGTATGGGATAACTGGAAATAATAGTGAAAGAAGGTAGCAAAAAACATCCTGAGGGGTGGACCTGGCTCCCGGCCTATAACAGTTTGTGTGACAGGCGGCTCACAGGACAACAGCTTCAAGCACACCTTAATAGTGGTCGTAGTAAGCAAGTTTCAGTTTCAACTGTGAAGAGAAGACTTCGAGCTGCAGGTTTGACAGGATGAGTTGCAGCAAGAAAGCCATTGCTAAGATGTCAAAGTAAGACAGAGAGGCTTGTCTGGGCCACGAAACACCACCATTGGACTGAAGACTGAAAGAAGGTATTATGGACTGATGAATCAAAATTTTAAATCTTCAGTTCATCACACAGGATCTTTGTACGCCGTCGAGTGGGTGAAAGGATGGTTCAACAGTGTGTGACATCAACTGTCAAACATGGAGATGGAAGTGTGATGGTCTGGGGCTGTTTTGCTGGATCAGGGGTTGGTGACTTGTACAGAGTGAGAGGCACCCTGAACCAAAGCGGCTACCACAGCATTCTGCAGCACCATGCATTACCCACTGGTGTGTGCCTAATTGGTCAGGGGTTTATCCTACAGCAAGATAATAACCCAAAACACAAGTCCAAGCTATGCCAGAACTACCTCAGGAACAAAGAACAAGATAGTAATCAATCAAGCAATCAATCTTTATTTGTATAGAGCCAATTCATAACAAGTGTTATCTCAAGACACTTTACAATAGAGCACAAAACTCTTCATTTTATGGATAGACATATATGCATAGATACATATATACATATATAAAATACACATATAGCTGTATATACAAATATATACATCCAACACCCAACATGAATCCATATAGCCAATCATGAATCTCTCCATCATGGCGGCAAGAAAAAACCTTCTGTTAAGCAGCAGGAAATCTTGAATGTGGACCCCAGTCTCATGATGAACAGCAAATCCACACGATGCTGTGTTGGGTGTGTGGGTGAAGGGAGGGAGGTAAGTGGAGACAAGTGGACTAAAGTAAGAACTAAAGTTAGTAACAGATCAATGGACCAATCATTGACCTGTCGCCTTCAAATTTGTTTCTGCTGCAAACAAATTTATTAGAGGAGGGTCCTCATGTCTGTGTGGTTGTGGTGATAATTTTATAGAAGTATAATCAATAAAAGTCTAACTGAAATAAGAAGTTATGGTAGTGACAAACTCATGGGTGCCCAGACCACAAGTGCATCCCTACCGTATTTGTCTCTGTTAAGTATAAATGTATTAGTGGTAGACCTCTTGGGATGTGACACCTCATTTTCAAGAGGGATCTCATGTCCATGTGGAGCTAGAGATAGTTACTATAGATGTATCAACCATGGATAGAAAGATCATGCTAATGTCTACATTAACAGCTATAATGATTATGAACTGGAATGAGATGGCCAAATATGTGTTATGTCTGTAATTGTAGTTATTGAGGCTTCGTGACTCCACAGCAGCAGGCAGTCTACACCAAGGATCCCAGGCCACCTAGAAGACCAGAGCCAGAGACGAGTACAGGAGCAAACAGAAAGGGGCAGAGGCAGATATGGAGAGAGAGTGTGAGAGAGAGAGGGATAGAGCCCAATGTGCCAGATCCCCCCGGCAGTCTAAGCTTATTGCATCTTAACTATGTGTCTAAACTATGGACTATGAGCTGGTCCCTAACTGAAAGCTTTATCAAAGAGGAATGTTTTAAGTCTAACCTTAAAGGTAGAGAGGGTGTCTGCCTCCCGAACCGTGGTCGGTAAATGGTTCCAGAGAAGAGGAGCCTGATAACTGAAGGCTCTACCTGCCAGACTACTTCTAGAGACTGATGGAACCACGAGCAGGCCAGCATTTTGGGAGCGTAATGTTCTAGAGGGGTTGTACGGCACTACAAGCTCTTTGAGATAAACTGGTGCCTGTCCACTGAGAGCTTTATAGGTGAGAAGAAGAATCTTGAATTCTATTCTATATTCAATGGGAAGCCAATGCAGAGAAGCTAATACAGGAGTAATGTGGTCTCTTCTCCTAGTTCTAGTCAGTACACGTGCTGCAGCATTTTGAACCAGCTGAAGCGTCTTTAGCGATTTACTGGGACAGCCTGAAAGAAGAGAATTACAGTAGTCCAGTCTAGAGGTAACAAAAGCATGGACTAGCTTTTCGGCATCGTTCTGAGACAGGATAGGCCTGATTTTAGCGATGTTACGAAGATGAAAAAAGGCTGTTCTTGAAATTTGCATTATGTGAAAGTTAAAGGATAGATCCTGATCAAATAGAACCCCAAGATTTCTAACAGTTGTGCTTGGCATCAGGCTTATGCCATCTATGGCAGTTAAATCATTAGAAAAGGTTTCTCTAAGGTGTCGGGGGCCCAGCGCAATGACCTCTGTCTTGTCTGAGTTAAGAAGAAGAAAATTTTTGGCCATCCAGGTCCTAATGTCCTTTGGACACATGTCTAGTTTAGATAACTGGTTTGTCTCACCTGGCTTCATTGATACATACAGCTGAGTATCATCAGTGTAACAATGAAAATTAACGGAGTATTTCCTCATGATATCACCGAGGGGAAGCATATATATGGAGAAGAGAATTGGACCTAGCATGGAGCCTTGAGGAACTCCATAACTTACTTTAGTGTACACAGAGGACTTGTTGTTCATGTGTACAAACTGGTATCTATCAGATAAGTAGGACTTAAACCAATTTAGGGCAGTCCCTGTAATCCCAAGTAACACCTCTAATCTCTGTATAAGAACATCATGATCAATGGTGTCAAAAGCTGCGCTAAGATCTAACAAAACAAGTGCAGAGAAGAGTCCTAAATCTGAAGCTGAGAGTAGATCGTTGGTTACTCTAACTAGAACAGTCTCTGTGCTGTGATGAGCTCTAAATCCTGACTGAAAGTCCTCAAAAAGGCTGTTGTCTTGAAGGAAGTCACATAGCTGATTAGCCACTACTTTCTCCAGGATCTTTGAAGTAAATGGAAGGTTTGATATAGGCCTGTAGTTAGCTCATGTTCCTGAATTGAGGTTAGGTTTTTTAAGGAGATGTTTGATTACAGCTACTTGAAAAGACTGTGGCATGTAGCCTGTTGACAGAGATATATTTATTGTCTCCAGCAAGGATGGACAAACTAGGGGAAAGACCCTAGTTGAAAACATGGAGTGGCCAGCAAGCACGGTCTCCAGATTTGAACCCTGTCGAGGTTAATATTTCAACATTAATCTGAATACTATTCAATAAAAAGCTGAAAAATTTGGGGTGTTGTAAAACTTTTGACTGGTAGTGTGTGTGTGTATATATATATATATATATATATATATATATATATATATATATATATATATACACACACACACACATATCACATATATATACATATATATATATAGATATAGATATAGATATAAAGCCTATGTGTGTATATAACATTTTTTCCTTGTAAAGCACTTTTTGCTAAATTAACTTGTATGAAAAGTGCTCACCCTGATAGCAAAAAGTGACTGAATCAACATTGAAATATTGTCAGGCTGAAGACTGCAATCAACATTGATGTCAGAAATTGAAAAAAACATTGAAAGTGCTCGCTATGATCAACATTGAAACAACATTTATTTTCCAACCAATTGTGACAATGAATCAACCTTGATTCAACTATGATATGATCAACATTGAAAGAATGTTTAATTGTATCAACATTGAATCGACTTTATATATATATATATATATATATATATGTATTGCATTAGACATTAAAACAATGTTATTATTGAAGGGCCATTTCAACACTTTTCAACCTTCCTCTGTATGTTTTTAAATATGCCTCATCCCAGTTTTACTCTACTTATAGTATAGTTCAACAAGGAGCATGCCAAAGTAGTCTGCTAGTCAGTGATATCACTAATAGACAAGTTTGGAGCAACTCCTGCATAGCTTTTAAACACCAAATAGAGTAAAATGATTATTTTTTAAATGAAGCATATGAAAAACATACAGAGCAAGGTTAAAACGTTGAAATGGTCCATTAAGTATGCTATACAGCAGTGGTTCTGAACCTTTTTATACAAAGACCCCACTTTACAGGGACATGTTTTGGGGGACCCCATACTTGATTATAATTATGTCATAGGTGAATATTCGAAAATGTGTTGTGAGGTTGTAGATCTTTTAAGAAACCAAGGTTGAGACCAGCTGTTGCTTTAAATGCTAACGCAATAAGACAGACCATTGTTCATTTACTTATTTATCAAAGATTTTTTAAAAAAAAAATCACATTTTTGTACTTTTTGTGTACATTTCAGCATCTCAGGATCTCAGGAATCGGGCAGTCCTTCAGAACTATTAGGACCCTAGTTCAACATGAACGGAACATACAAGCTTAGTAGCTTTCCAATGAGCCACTTCCCCTCAAACCCACTGGCTCTCGATTCAATAAATAAGCTCACTCAACCCCAAACCTTTTTGTCCTTTTAACTCTTTTCTTTCCTTGGTACCCCGCCACTCCTCTCAGGTGCAAAACACAGCCACTTCTGCAGTACATCCCTGTACTGCAATTCTGTCAACTTGCGGTCAAATTGACGAGCAGCCGCTGAAACAAAAGAAAGAAAAACAAAAGTGTTGTAAAGTTGTAAATTTAAAATTTAATTTCATTGTCTATTGAAATGATGTCACTGGTAGGCTGGTTTTCAGAACTGTCCACAGGCACAGACCCCATCTGAGATACAGAGCGAGTAGCCAGAAATAGGCCATCCTATTGTGAGCTTAAGAGCAGGGGTTCTCAACCTGTGGGTCCCCAGATGACAGTAGTGAAAATTTGAGGACTTTTAAAACTTATTAATACCTCATAAAAAAAAAAGAATTAAGCCAAAGCTCTCTAGGTACCACCACCTGATAAAACTTTTACAAGACTTACAAAAGCACTTTCCCTCAGCTTATCATGATAATGTGACATAACTGGAGACAAACAGTAACTTCCAAAAGCTTATTAGGCTGTGAGGAAAACTTTTGTGGCAGGTAAACAGCATGATAGCTTGAAAAAAATGATAGCTAACTTAGCCTTTTTGAAGCAGTTCCAAGATCTCAAAAAATATATATATATATTTTTTTGTTTTTGTTGTTGTTTTAATCAACCGTTAATTAATATAAACAATAACATACAATGCTAAAGTGAACTAACAGTTCCGGTTAGCTGACACAGAGCTGGTTAGCATTTCTTTCTGTTTCAACCTAATAAAGTATTAATAACAGATAAACTCAGTTAGCCAGTTTAATTAACCAAGGAGAAAATATGATGCTGTCTAACCACTACGATCTATATGCTAACCTTAAGCTAAACTGTTCACTATTTGACACTGGACAGTTTACTGGATAACGTTCTAGTTGTTTTTACAATAAAGTGTTTGTAACACACATATTTATCTGTTTGTCAGAAAACACAATTACAAAAACCTCTTTACTGTAAATGATCTAGCTAGCTAGCTGTAGTAGTTTTCAGCTACAGGGGTGAATCAGCATCGGTTTGGAGACCATTTTATGTCAGTTTCACGTTATACCAGTCTAATAATCACTCACTTTTAAAGTTTACTCACTAACCAAGGATCCTTACAGGAAATATGTTGTTTATTTAACTTCTAAATCTCATTATGTCTACTTTCCTGTTCACCTATTAAAACAATTTTAGCTAAAAATAGACACATATGTATTTAGCTCTTAGCTGAACAATCTGTCACTACAGAAGCTTTTACAATAAACTAGCTAGCAGCCTGTTGCAGTTAGCTAACACAGCAAAAGTACCATTAATTTGGAGAATCTTTAACGTCCACCTAACTAAATGCCATTAAATATCCCATCCCTTTTTAATCTAACACTTAACAAGAACTCTTTGGGGGAAATATGTGGCGAGTTGGCTACTCGCTTATTCAGTCCATCAGTTGAACTTTGTTTGCGTAGCATTTTTCATTCAAAAATACTGAAGCACAAAGTGCCTTCTGTTAAAAAAATACATTTAAATTGTTATTGCAGGTGTCTGCTGTTTGGTGCTGAACATTTAGGGCAGTAGGATTAAAAGATTCATTCATAAAATAACAGTTTTACTGAATGTTTTTGAGAGGTGTCTGGCTGCTAACCTAAAACTAAGAGCTAAGGATGCTAAAACTATGAGTGGACCCTGAGCCAAGGGAGGAATGGATTTAGACACTGAGAAGTTTTTTTTTTTTTTTTATATCACACTGAGTCACCCTATCACAAAAGTCAATCCACTGATAATAAATGTAAGGAAACACTCAGTGTAAAATGGTTCACCATCTTTTGACGGACTGTTTCCTCCTTTAGTGCAGCTTCGGCCTCATCAAACTGCTCCTCATTGGGAAGTGGCAGAACGTTGGGGAAGGGCTCTTCTCTCTGTGATTCAGGGCCAGCTCCAGGAATATTTAAGGTGAATTTAGAGATTTCAGTCTTTATAAACTCAATGTCTTGTGACATTTGCTTCACCTCCATGAGTACCTCCTTAAGGATCTTGGTGTTTATGATGGCAGCAATGTCTTGGAAGAAAAACAATTGGTTTTACATTAAATTTCAAGGATAGCTTGGCCATTTTCAATCAGTGACACCAACCGACTCACTGATGTTTGCACCCCTAACTTATAGTAACCATCAAGCACTTTAATGTTAACCCTAACAAAGACAGTAAAGTCAAAAGTGCGATGTTTCTTCATTAAGATGGCATTGGTAAGGTTAAGAAGTTGATCAAAAAATGTTACTTGCCTTTCAACATTTGGCTGGGCTCCCCTCCATGCAATCTTCTCTGTGGTGCTTCTGGAGCTGAACCTTTAACAAACCAACAGCATGTCACCACACGTGACATTTCACAGTAGGTCATTGTGTTTTTGGGGGTAAACGCGAATATACAGTAGGTATCTTTACCCAGGCCAGGTAATCTTTAGTCGGCTGATCTTGAGTCATTTGCATAGCCAGGACTGATGTCAAAAGAGAGGGCACGCTTCATTATTATATTGAACATGATTTTTCACAAACAACAACATTTAAGGAGAGAAATACGTACCATTTCTTGCTTGTTCTGATGGCGCAGTGTGGTAGGGGCTGGAGTTATATATTGGCATTTTTAGAGACATGCAGACAGAAATAACAAAATAAGTCAAATAAGCACCATCAAAGGTGCTATGAATGAGCACAATATAGCAAATGCACGTAGCTCCATATAGTCACTTTCCAACTTTAGATAAAGGAAACTTGTGGGATGCACACGCTTGACTACTGAGTGAATAATTTAAGAATAATTCCCCACCTAAGGTGCTGATGATAACTGTAATCCAAGCATTAAGTCATCTAGACCTGATTCTGACAACGCTTTCTAAATCCTGACCTAAGTTTTCTGAAAAACTTCAAATATATTTATTCAAAAATGACAATAAATGATGTTGCTATATACTGTACATAGCCACAACAACCCCAAAGGGGTTCCCAGATTGGAAGCCATAGTTACACATAAGGGTTTCCCTGTCTAAATGGGTTAAAAATCCATATAAAATGTAATGTGTACAATGTTTAATGATAGTATACAGTATGAGGGCCCATAGCCTCATAATCTAGTTAAATAGTTAATCTAATAAATCTCATTTAACTATTGAAATATTACTGTGTCAATCAGTAATTTGATATTTCAAAATGAAATTGCTGATACAAACACCCAATGATGTTTAAACGAAAATAATAGAAATTGTCAGAGGTGCCCAAACTTTTGCATACCACTGTATATGTTTTAAAGTTTGGATAGAATGGCAGGACCTAGAAGTTAAAATATTTAAGTCTGTAATAGAGTTACAGTCCTGTATGTCATGGCGCAGCAACTATTTGATAGCTAATAAAATAATCACTAATGTATAAAAAGGGTCTTGACACAGGGACAATGGACATACTATTCCTTACTTGTCCTGTATGGTGCCCTCCTGAAATGGATTTAAATAAATCTAATTAGTCAAGGTAAAAAAGCTATATCATGCCAACGCAAACAGCTTCTTGCAAAATAGTGAGACACTGAATAAGCAATTGTATTATGTACTCAACTCGACATTTCCACCGATTCTTTCCCAATAAGTGAAGGTCTCCAGTAAGGTAGAACTAATAACTCCCATCGATCCACTACTGCTCTTGTCTAAACAGACTTTAGACACAGTAAGAATGGCTGAGGGCATCACATAGCTATATGTAGCCTATTTGTCCACTTACCATCATTACAGAGGTCCATTGGCTGTAGCTCTGCCAAGTAGCTTCCACAAGAGTCTAAAATGAGAGAACACAAAACATAAACTATGAACGATATAGCCCAGTCAAAACACATTTGAAATCTGTTACAAGGCTGGTCAAATGACCGAACATCCCCAGAGCAGCTTCCTCCAGAGGTTAAAAGAAGGGAACATAAGACAGGAAAAGAGCTTTAACTTTTCAACACTTATCACAACACATGTCTGATATCTGATATATTTGTTTCTGCCAATGTAATAAGTAATGACATACCACTGCTTGCATCTGGAGTTGGTGCAGAGGGGAACTGCTTGGATTCTGGCAGCACTGTATCAACAAATAAGTAAAATAATACATAGGCCTGTCAACAAACCAATTAATCAACGATAAATGAAAGTGAATGCAATTCCTTTTTCTGGCTTTAAATAAAAGCGCGCGTTACTTTCTTCTTTCTGAAGATACTCTGCTTAATGGCTTCTGCAGACAGGCCATAAGCACTGTTAATTCTTTAATCAATCAGAAAGTCAGGAGGAGTGAGACCTCTTGTTACAGTCTGTCTGAATTTTGGACAACATGTAAATTCAAACTTGACAGCACAAAATTTTGCACGCACACAGAGAGTGATTGCTACATGTGTAAAGAGATGCAGCAAGTAAAATGCTGCAAAAGTTCAACAGACAGTAAAAATTGTTTGAGAAAACATCTGTCACATCAATTCTAGAACTGTACAAGAGAGTAAAATACGATGTGTTCATTTTCTATAACAGTGCATTTTTTGCTAGACTGGCAGAGACTTATGCATTTTGAGTTTTGGGTTTTTTCCTGTTTTTTTTTATATAGGATATTTAAAATGCCTTCATTACATTAAATTTCTAATGTTAAAAATCCTGAGAAATAAAAGTATTTCACTCTATTTTATGCTTTATTATCATTATATTAGTTGGGAAATGGTCTCATGACAATGTTGACAATTCTATCATTTATTGCAATAATGTCTTGGACAATATATCGTCCAGCCAAATTTGTAATATTGACAGGCCTAATAATTCATGACAATACTTAAAGTAGGTGTAGCAGTTAGTGTCATAATTGACAGTGCCACCACTGTACCTGGAAAATGAACAGCAGGTGGCTTGGCAAATTTTCTCTTGACACTGCTCGTCTCTGTGTCCACATCAGACTCCATATATAAAGGATTTGGCCTTGGAAAAAAAACATTACCAGTTAAAAGAATCTTCAATATAATTAAATTAAATGAGCAAACCTTGAGATAGACATTGTTCTCAGGTCAGGAGTCCATAACCTGTTTCTGTGAAATGAGGAAGCTTGACGTATAAATTCACATAGACCTGACACTAGTCTATCACAGGATGGACATCCAACTCAACCCTTGAAGCTGAGTGCCAAGCAGGGAGAAATTGGTTAGAGCCTTTGTTATGACTCAGCTGTAGCCTCCTATTCGCCCCTGTTCTCAAGGTGGACACTCACCACGAGGCAGCGGCGTCGTGGTGTAGGCTACTTTAATTAACACATTTGGTTGAGGAATTCAACTGTACCTTATTCTTCTTTCCTGCCGAGCATCTGCTTCCTCCTCCGATTCCAAATCAGTGGTCGGACATCCAGTAGTTACATACTTTTCTTCATGTTGCTTGGCCTTTTCAAATGATTCTGTAAAAGAACAAGCAGAAAATAAAGTATGCCATTTAAAGAAGTATGATTATTACTTAAACAATGTAATATAAACAGGGTTTTGAAAATGGCAGTCAGATTTTAATTCAAATACATTTCTGTTTAGTTACCATCTGTCAAATGAGTTGACAACCAATATACACTGCCTGGCCAAAAAAAAAGTCGCCACCTGGATTTAACTAAGCAAATAGGTACGAGCCTCCTATTGGATAATTACTGCATGGGCGATTGTCTTTCAGCTGGCAGCAAGTTATTTAACCCCAGCTGATGCAATGAGTAGCTTCTCATTTCTTAAACAACCATGCTGAAAGACACGTCCTGTGGTCGTGGAAAAGATGTTAGTCTGTTTAAGAAGGGTCAAATCATTGGCATGCATCAAGAAGAGAAAACATCTAAGGAGATTGAAGAAACTACTAAAATTGGATTAAGAACTGTCCTGGAAGAAGGTCATGTGGTCTAATGAGTCCAGGTTTATCCTGTTCCAGAGTGATGGGAGCATCAGGGTAAGAAGAGAGGTAGGTGAAGTGATGCACCCATCATGCCTAGTGCCTACTGTCCAAGCCTGTGGGGGCAGTGCTATGATCTGGGGCTGCTGCAGTTGGTCAGGTCTAGGTTCAGCAACATTATGGCCCAAAGAATGAGGTCAGCTGACTACCTGAATATACTGAATGACCAGGTTATTCCATCAATGGATTTTTTCTTCACTAATGGCACGGGTATATTCAAGATGACAATGCCAGGATTCATCAGGCTCAAATTGTGAAAGAGTGGTTCAGGGAGCATGAGACATCATTTTCACACATGGATTGGCCACCACAGAGTCCAGACCTTAACCCCATTGAGAATCTTTGGGATGTGCTGGAGAAGGCTTTGCTCAGTGGTCAGACTCTCCCATCATCAATACAAGATCTTGATGAAAAAATTAATGCAACACTGGATGGAAATAAATCTTGTGACATTGCAGAAGCTTACTGAAACAATGCCATGACGAATGCATGCTGTAATCAAAGCTAAAGGCGGTCCAACAAAATATCAGTGTGTGACCTTTTTTTGTGGTGGCGTCTTTTTTTTTGGCCAGGCAGTGTATCTTATACTCTACCCCAGTACACCCACAATTAATAGTTCTCCTAGATAGATAGATTGGGGATCAAAGTTGCCACTTCAATGAACCTGTCCCAGTTGTGACTGATCTAAAAGTAATATCATTCATTCTGTTGCAAATAGGATTAACAAGCCTGGATACTGAATACTTCACATCAGACAATACTGATGCAGTGACTACTTACCACAAGTCATTAAGAGCCGAATATTCTCATACATGGTCCAGTCTCTACTGGGCATCATGTTTTCTTTGAGGGCCTTTGAATAATTCATGTTTTTTGGAGGCCAGAACAATACACCATCCTTTGGACTGAGCCAGCCGGAAAGTACTGTTGCAGTTCCGCCATTTAGAAACAGTAGAACAGCCCAAAGCACCACCTCACTTTCCATTCTGTGTACAATAAATTCAATTAGAATATAAATGATAAAAAATAGATACTTGTGAATCACAAGATGCCATAATCTACAGCGTATGAGCTGTTGTAATAGGCTATTTCCCTCCGACTCTGGATACAGAACACATTTACATTTAATACATCTAAGTTTACTAACTCCGATATCATCACACAACTCTCTAACCTTAAATGTACCAATGCATGAGGACTCACAGGGATAAGTGTGATATGATTCTTGGTGTCTGAACTTCCTGTATATCACATAGACCTCATCATCTTCTTGGACTATATTCTGCACTACTGCAATTGTGTCTCCCACCTCAATACAATTATCCCTCTGCTTTGTAGACAAGGTAAAGTGACTACTGGAGACCTTTGTGTACTGTAGAGCAACACTGAGATGTGGAGGAAGGGGACCATCAGCATGGATGTTCTGTAAGACTGGTTCATCTGTTGCTAATTGAAGCTCAACGTGGCCTTTCTGACAACCTTGTGACTACCTGTTGTAGAGGTTGGTGTGGCTTGCATAAAAGATGCTTTATTTGACCAAGATAATTCTCAAAAGGGAATCCTGAAACATTATCTAAAGGTCCAAACTGTTTGTGTTCATCTGCTAAATGTATAAGCTGGTGAACACTGAACACAATCTCATCTCTTCCATAAAGCTGCCCAGTGTTCCACAAAGGAAATCATCAATTTATGAGCAAATTCAACCATTTGGCCAGAAATTCCATATATATATATATATATATATATATATATATATATATATATATATATATATATATATATATATATATAGAGAGAGAGAGAGAGAGAGAGAGAGAGATATAGAGATATATAGATATAGATATAGATATATATAGATATATAGATAGATATAGATAGATATAGATATAGATAGATATATATATAAACTGTATACAAACTGAGGATGGGCCCCTGTTCCCAGACTCTCTGACAAGAACTAACTCAACACACACACATTTAAATTGAATAAACATATAAAAAGACATTAATTGATCTTGTAAACTTTTGATTAATTTTTATTGCTGAGCTGGAAATGTCCCAGGATTTCATTTCAGAAATCTGGTCACTTTAAAGAAGATAGAGTATTTTAAATTAACCAAAAAATATAACAGATCTAATATTAAGTTGTTGTAGTCCACAGTAGCTTTACATCTGAATTCTGTTTATTCTTCCTTCTGTCCCAACACCGATCTAGAATCTAGTCCTCAAGCCAGAAATCTCCTGTGATCAAACATGATCTAACAAAAACAAAGAAGAAGAAACATAGCAACAAACAACTGGGAAAAACACAACACTCAACATGGAAGAGGACATACGAGAAGAGGGAGTGATGGTGGTCTTGGGACTATTTTTGACGGAACAATCCTGAAATAAAAAAAAAGAAAAGATTGTGGAAAAAATCCTGGAGACAGCGTGAACACATGAGCTGGTCCTCCAAACTTTAAGCTTCATGTCAGCCATGCTTGTTTTTATTTACACCTGTTTCCTTGCTCCTCAGTCAGATCGCTTCTTGATTGGCTACATTCACGTCACAATTTATGAACAGTCGTCAGCTTTCCCCACACACATGAAGATTTTCTAAATATTGACCAACTTTAACATTTACGAATGTTGGCACCCGTTATGGAGTCCATTATCACAAATTCACTCATAGCACCTCAGACCACAGGATAATCTTATAGGACAATCTTATAAGACACAAGACAATCTGGCAGAAAGTTGGGACTAAAACAGCCGATAATCTTTACGTGTTTACCCTGCTGAAGTGCTGACAGAGTGAGGACCCCTTGGGGTGTTGCCCTTTTGGCTGCCCACACCTGTCTCTCACATCCCCTGTTATAACACCTTCAGGTGGAGGTGGTACGAGGGCTCACTCCTAATAATGCTGAACACCACCTTGAAGTTGCTCCATCACAAAGATCTTATCCAGATCAGTCAAATGCTGTTTCCTGGAGCAGACATCAACCGACCACTGTAGCAGGACCCATGCTCCAGGTGCTGATTGGCACCTAATTGTCTGCATCTGGGGGCAGCAGGAGCTCCAAACAAGAGTGAACAGCAATAACGCTGCTGGGCATTGGAGGAGAGGACCTGCTCAATCATTCATGGGTTCAACCTTCATACTCATGCTAATCCCACAAATGCATGTTTCTTTCAAATATTGCTCCTTTTAAAAGAGAAATAAACAGATTATCCAATGGTACAAGATTTATTTCCAAGAAACATTGTTACAGAAAAGAAATAATAAATAAGCACTATTGTCTTGACTTTTTGTGGCAAGTTTAGAAACTCAATACCACCAGGGAGTGAAGTTCAAGTTTATTCAACACTGGTAGAAAAAGCACTTGAGGCATCAATATGAGGCCCCTGACAGATGATGAGGCCCCACACACTGTGTGTGTTCAGCGTTTAGCATGAGAAGATGAAGAAAACGTGAATAACAGTTAATATATATGAATGTGCTGTTGGCTGTTAATACTGTACCGGTACAAAAATAAACAAAAACAAGAGTTGTTTATGACAGAAGGTAAATATAAGAAAGATAATAAAATAGTCCAAACAGCCGTCAGCAGTGGGTCTGTAAACGAAGGCTCAGTCTCATGCACTATAACAAATAAAGAAAAGAAAATATTGATTTACTGTGTACTACTCTCTGTTGGTTTTAGTGCTGACTCCAGAGTGTCCTCAACTTAATTTAAAAGTTGACATGTTAACTTTACTACCAAGCATGAAAGTAAATGACTCCAAAAATACCAAAAGAATATTTACAAAATATTTAAGTGTGGTTAAGCAGTGTTTATTTTGACAGCACTGTTTTATTTAGTTGTAGTTATAGTCTTTTACCTGAAATATATTTTAGTTTTAATCATAATTTAGTCATCTAAATTCTTCTAATTTTAGTCTAGTTTTAGTTGACGAAATTTCACTTTTAGTCGATGAAATCTGCTGTAAATTTAGTCGACTAAAATATGAAGTGTAAAGGGTAAGGCATTTTTTATGTTTCCTTGAATTTCTGAAGTCATGTTTTACACTTGGATAAAATTAAACATCTAATAACCCTTTACTGAATGTTAGTAAAGTCTGAATGTATAAATGAACAGAAACAAATTGAACTTTTGTGTGAAATGCAGTCACCTTTATTTAGGCTACCTGGCAGAGCATCTCAGTTACAATACCAGAACTGACAACAAACAGTGAACCTGCTCTACATGAATATATCAATTCATAAAGAGAGGAGCTCTGATTGGATCGCTCCACAACTTATCCCACCACCACCAAGCTAAGGCAGCTGTGATTGGATGTCCCTGTTAACTCATCCAACCTTTCCACACAACCAAAGTAGCTGTGACTGGATATATATTCCTAACTTGTCCCTACTTTCTACATGACCAAATTAGGTCTGATTGGATTAAGTCTCTGTCCAACATTTTCATCAAGTTTTTATTGTTGATGAAAATGTCAGTTAATTTAGATTTTGTCCAAGTGCACTTGTTTTTATTAGTTACTGTCTAGTTTTTGAAGTGGGAAAAACAAATTGATTCATTAATTTCTCTGTCTTTTTTTCTCTTTTGCTGTTTTCCTTGTTGTCCTTGTTATTCCATTTATGCCCTCGCTTTACCACTGTCACTGTATTATTGTTGTCAAGTAATTCATTCAATTTGTACTGTACCGCTTTAACTAATAGAATAAAACAAAAACAACAACGACAACGACAACAAAACAAGATAAAAAGTCTGTAGCATCGTTCTCCCTCTCTCCAGATTTATGCTGCCAGTGGCTCCCCTGGCCTCCCCATTTAGACCTACCAGTGTGACCTCCTACCATTGTTTTGTTATCAGTTTAAGCCTAACGGCTCAAGGTAGCAAGTCCATTGCAGAGATGGTAGAATGAATACAGACTTGTTGACAATATGGCCCTGAGCAGGACAAAACGGACCAATCACAGAGTATACCTGCCAACAGAGTGGACTCATATGGATATAAAGGATGTTTTCACTCCACTTCCAGCATGTTTTGGTGAGAAGTTTTTTTATGAAATGGCTCACGTTTTGTAATTACCTCTGCCAAGGAGGTTTTGTTTTTGCCGGTGTTGGTTAGTAAGTTTCTTTGTCCGTTTGTTTGTGTTCAAGATAACTTGAAAAGTTATGGACGGATTTGAATGAAATTTTCAGGAAATGTGTTTAATGGGATAAGGAAGAAATGATTAGATTTGGGACTGATCTGGATCACTGTCCAGATCCAGGAATTTTTTAAAGGCGTCTTTAACATTGCCAGATAGGACCATTTTCGCCTAAGTGAACTGAAGGTGCTTGGTGGAGGTCTGGGCTCTCTGAGTGCTTTTCTAGTTTACACCTGCCTTCTGGCATGATCCTCCAATCACCTGCTTTTGAGATGTTTTATCTGTTAGAGACCCCACACATGAAGATAAAAAAAACAGGCATTGAACAGTTTTGATTGTACTGTGTGTGGTGTGCCCTGATAATCTTAACACAGCACACATAACGACTCTGTCCCACCACCAGTCGAGAATCTGGTCCTCCAGGCCAGAAATCTCGCTTGATCAAGAGTGATCTAACAAAAACGAAGAAGAAGAATGATGGTGTTCTTGGGACTATTTTTGACAGGAAACCCTGAACTAAAAAAAAGAAAAGACTGTGGAAAATATCCTGGAGACAGCGTGAACATGTGAGCTGGTCCTTTATATTTTGTTATGTTAACTTTATGTTTTAGGTCGCCCATGCTTGTTTTTATTTACACCTGCTTCCTTGTTCCTCAGTCAGCTCGCTTCTTGATTGGCTACATTCACGTCATGGACACACCTAAGACCACAGGACAGTCTTATAGGATAATCTTATAAGACATGTTTGCCATCCTTGGTCTGGAAGGGGGAAAGTCCAGACAAAAACAGCCCAATAATCTTTACATGTGTACCCCGCTTAACACAAAAGTGAAGATTGAAGGTTACCTGCACTTTTGAAGAGCCACTGATCTACTGTGCATCAAGGCCACACCTGAGTGAAATTAGCTTATTCAGGTTCAGGTGAGTTTGTCAATGGGGCTGTCCAAACAGCTTCCAGCACCCGGCCTGTTTACTCTGTCTCTTGGATCTATCAGGTTTTACAGTGTAGCAGCACTTTGGTGAAGAATCAACACTAAGAAGACCCTCGGGCTTGGGTTAGAGGGAGGTCCTCTGGACTAAGCAGAGGTTATATATCTGACCTGCTGCATGAGGCGGGAAGTGAGATGTCAGACAAGATGAAATCAGAGATCATCCTGGCTGTCGGTGAGTCTTTTATTTATTTTATTTATTTTTCGGTTTCAGTCAAGACTTTCTTCCTCAAGAAGATCACCGTCATCACAAGTTCTTCTTTAAATCTTAAACTGTCACTTCAGCTTTAGTTATAAAGAGACAAACAAATACAAGACTAGGAACCTAAACCAATTTTAGTTGAGACTTGAAAACAGCTATCTTAAGCAATCAATATAAATTATCTTTTGTTTAGCGTTTCCCTTACCATTGCCATCCAAGCTGTGGATGCCCTGCAAGTCCAGGTGGACACACTCTTTTTAGAGGCAGTCAGCACTAACAACAGACAGGTCAAAGTTGTAACATGGCAGACAGGGAATAGATCAGTCAAAAGTGTGGCTTCATTTTTCATGGTATGGCTAGAGATAAACTTGATGGTAACTACTGGTGAACACATGATGGGCACCACGCATCCTCTGCATTGATTCAGCATGTCATCCAGAATAACGAACAGCTGACTGGTTGGATCATTGTAGAGGCAGAGGAGATATGACTGGAACCCCATTCACACCTGCAGAAAAGCTTTGAAATTATCCAGACTTTACCAGAGTGAGCCGTTTGTGTGAATGCAAACCGCCTAGTTTTCACTTGGACTTTACCAGGGTCATTTCCTCGTGCTTCATCAAAGGAGGTTGGGCTTCATCAAAGCCCAACCTCTCAGCTAAACCACATGTGCGAGCCTTGACAACAACAGAAACAATGGTGGAATACAGCAGTGCATTCGTGCTGTAGAAGCTTCTGAGCTTCTTTAGGCTTTAACAGCAAAATCTTCTGCTCCTCTATGACCATTGTGAGCAACAACAGGAGAGAGAACAGAATATACCAGTGTTTGTTTATATTTCTCATGACATATGTCTTCGTCTCTGGTTTTAGAGTATGTTAGCAGCAGCGTTACAGTGCCACTTACAGGCCTGGCAGATGAACTACAGTGTTTTCAGTGTTTTCATGATGGACAGACACATTTCTTGAAACAATGTCATCTTCACAGAGAACGATTTCAATGCAAAAAAAAAAAAAAAACATGTCTATGTGTTTCACACCTTTCACATTTGGATGAAAGGAACTGATTTGCTTTCATGGAAAGTTTGATTCATTTGGGCTTCTGTGAAGACTCACACAAACTCTGGTGTGGACCAAAGAACCAGCGCACCAGAGTTTGGTTCAGGCTGAGTTTGAAGGCCATCCAAACCAAACAAATACCAACAAGGCAAGTAAACCAAAAGAGAGGAAATGTGGCTTGGATTTGGTCACAACAGAAAAGCTAACGCAAAAGGGTAACATTGGCACTGCTAGCATTGCCAGCGTCTGGTCCTCTTAACACATTAACACCTACAAATCCACACTCAGTATGTTGACATGTGGCTCCAGTCAGTGCCATCCAAAGCTGCCTAAATGCAGATTTATTTTTATTTTAAGGAAAAGAATACTTCCAAACTGCTTCGTGCTGAACAATGCTATTACTTGGTGCTGGTTGTGTAGTTCAGGCTCATAATGCATCAATGGGCCTGAAGGCAGGAAATAACACTGCAACTACAGCCCTAACTAGTGGCGGGAGGCTAGATTACACAACATTTGACAGGCTTTGGTCCATCTGATGAGGTGCAGAGTGAAAACAAACCAAACCAAAGAAAAATGAAGCAATGCTGCACCTTCACGCCAGAACCGAACCAAGTTTGTTGAATTTTAAGTGTGAAAGTGGCCTAAGAGACAAATTGATAAATCAAGTCTGCACTCATCACAATCTAAACAATGTGTGACAGCACAGACACAAACATAACTGATAATCCAACTGATGGCTACACATTGTGTTTTACAAGTTGGACACTGCTGTGGTGTATTGGTATAACAACTGACCCTGTAAAGTGGTGACTTTCAGTTGACACTGTCCAGTGGTGTGTTTGTGTTAGTTTAGTTTGTATCGCTGAATTTCCTACATGTAATAGACTGGTTAGTGTTTTGAAAATAATAACTAAAAAACTTTACAGTGAAGCAGTGGAGAGTACACTTTCTTTCACTGGTATTTTAACTCCAGTTTGTGTCAGCACAGCCGTCTGAAAGTCATCTGTCAACATCATCACTCATAAGATCATAACACAGAGACCGACGGTGCTGATGATCAGGTCTGACCACTGGTTATCAGCTACCAACATTCATCCGATGATAACATTGATTATTGTTGTTTATCATCTCAGCCAAGGAGGTGATGTTAGTTTGTTAATCCACGTCCATCTGTCTGTCTGTTCAATAGGGCAGTTTTCCACAGTTTTTATCAGATCTCAGCTAACAATGCCAGAAATGTCTTGGCAGAGGTTTATGCTCTCACTGCATATCTAGTTTTGTTTTTGAGGACACCAAGAAGAAAACTGGAATTCTGTGGAGATTCTCAGAACTCTTTTTGTCTCTATATTTTTCAGTCCTGACAGCTGGACTCCTCCTGCTCTCTGAAGCTGGTAAGAAGCCAAACCACACTGACTAAACCTTCAGCAGGAAACACTGTATAAAATAAACATTTACAGCTATGATTGGAGATAAGCAGAGGTTGATTTAGCATTAAATTAATTACTGAAATGTTTGCAATTAACATTATTGGTGTGCTACATCATCATAATCACACTCTTATGTGTCCATTCAAAGAGGTGACTGTAGTAACATTTGTTAGTTTTTTAAGCTATATAAGTTAACTTTCAGAAATGTTTTTGTGAGATAATGTGAAGCCTTGACCCTGAGCAGTGGATCACAGCTGAGCTCCTGCTCCCTCAAGTTTTCCAGTTGGTACAACTGAGAAGTTGCTTATTTTATGAGATCCTGACATTATGCATAACCAGAAAGTCAACAAGTCTGTGGTAAAATTGTCCACGGAAGAGAAGATGCTAGCCAGCATGGAAAAACCACAACATGTGACATCTAGGTACGGTGCTCTTGCAATATGTCAAAATGTCACAGAGAAAACATCAACTATGATGGACAGAAAGTTTGAGGAGCTTTCAGATTCTTTAAACACAATCTCAGCATAGCTGGAGTCTTCCTCAAAGAGCCTCCACGAAGCAGAAAGACGTACATCTGGAGGTCCAACTTGGAGAATAAAGAACACTAAGAGGAGGATGTAGAGACAACAGAAATATTGCAGCAGAAGACCACACCTGGTGCCACTCCTATCACCTAAGAACCGGAAACTGAGGCTACATACCAAACTTTGGACATCAGAGAATGTAAGAGTGTATCCTGGTCTGATGATTCCTGATTTCTGCTCCAAATTCAGATGTAGATTCAGAATTTAGGGTTTATGTCTGTCAGGTTCAAACAGCCTGAAACTGAGAAAAGAGACACAAATGAGACAAAGACAACGGGCAAAATTTGTACTTGCAAGGAGAACGCAGAGATATGCTCAGTTACAAATCTCAACACGCTCTGAAGCACATTCTGCGTTTCCTCTCTTTTTATTAAGGAAATCCCTACCCACATTGATTACGTTGCATATCTAAAGGGGTGGGGGAAAAACACACAAATGCAACGTGTCAAAAATGTTTTCTAACAGTTTTTCATCTGCGTGGGTGTATAAGTCCAAGGTCTAGGATTCGTTTACACAGCTTTGCACGTAGGTCAGAACGTCCTGGTATCGGTTAGAAAGTCCCTGCATCAGTGAAAAACAAAGATTAATAATTACACAGAAAAAACAAGTCACAGAAGCAAATGTGGGATCAACTTATGTACAATTATTCTATCATTTCCCTCCTGTTATCACATATTTGCTCAAATTCTCATAATCGCTATACAGCCACTTCTGGTTAAGATTTTTAGCTGCTAGGTCATGTTCATGAAGCAAAATATTATTTACACTCAGAAGGACAATGATAGGAGTCTCATGTGAAGATTCAAGTAATTTTATAATTCAGAATAACCTTTAAGCGCAAACAAACCTATACCTTCTTCATCCTCATCCATGCTCATTGTGTCCTCTGCTTGCTGTAACATATTGTAAATTTCATTAGTGTGAATGAGCATTATTTCTACCATCTTTTTTTTAACACTTTTAACAATACATGGTATACATGTACAAGCAAGTAGGATACAGATAACCACAGTAACAATTGGAATCAAAATAGATGGAATTATATTCGAAAAATGTCCGAAATGTTTTGCCAGCCAGTTGTCAAACCAGCTCTTGCTCAACATAGCATTTATGTCTGCAAATTCCTGTTGGATAACTTTAAGTTCCTTGATTGCAAGAGAAATATTTGTCATGTCAGATAATGTCTTTATATTGGTACAACATCCTTCGTCTGCATTGATGAATGTACAAAGGCCTCCTTCTTCAGCTAGTATAACGTCTAGGGCCTGTCTGTTCTCTAACACAGCTCTAGAGATATCAGTTAGTTTTTTTTCAATGGCCTCTAATGCTTTAGTTGAAGAGTTGATATGTCTTTGCTGGTTATAATAAATATAATTAATCCACCTAGTTTGTGTATCGTCAGTTATACCTGAAAGAAATGGAAGGGCGCCTAATATAGACCATCCTGCAGAATTTCTAATTGCCTCAAATTCAGGTGGAACACCATCCGGCTCGAAGGACCAAGTAAATGTCAGGTTCAAACAGCCTGAAACTGAGAAAAGAGACACAAATGAGACAAAGACAACGGGCAAAATTTGTACTTGCAAGGAGAACGCAGAGATATGCTCAGTTACAAATCTCAACACGCTCTGAAGCACATTCTGCGTTTCCTCTCTTTTTATTAAGGAAATCCCTACCCACATTGATTACGTTGCATATCTAAAGGGGTGGGGGAAAAACACACAAATGCAACGTGTCAAAAATGTTTTCTAACAGTTTTTCATCTGCGTGGGTGTATAAGTCCAAGGTCTAGGATTCGTTTACACAGCTTTGCACGTAGGTCAGAACGTCCTGGTATCGGTTAGAAAGTCCCTGCATCAGTGAAAAACAAAGATTAATAATTACACAGAAAAAACAAGTCACAGAAGCAAATGTGGGATCAACTTATGTACAATTATTCTATCAATGTCCTTGGCACACTTTCGGCTCCTTAGTACCACCTGAGAATTCTTCATCTACCAGATCTCAATACAATAGAGCACCTCTGGGATGTGGTGGAGCAGGAGATTCTCATCATGGATGTGCAGCAGCTGTGTGATGCTGTCATGGAGATATAGACCAACATCTCTGAGGGATGTTTCAGCACCTTGTTGAATCTCTGGCACCAAGAGTTAAGAAGCTCTGAAGATGAAGGGGGTCCAACCTAGGACTGGGAAGGTGTACCTAATAAAGTGGCCACGAGTGCAAATTAGTTTATGGAAAGTGTCTTAAAACACGTTTAGATCAATGCAGCAGACAGGTGCTGACTCAAAGCCTGCTAGATAAAGTGAGGCGTGCATTCGCTCATGTGAACTCAAGAAAAACCGTTTATTTCTGTGTTTAGATGGAAAAGCAGCTCTGGAGCAGTACTTCAGAGGGTAAGAGCCAGTCTTGAATTTACTTTATCTCTGTTTTTCCTCATTTTCTCCTCCCTTTTCACTTATAGAAAACATGTCTGAGTCAAATCACTGGCAGCTTGATTACATAAGTATAATTGGTAACACTTTATATGAAGTTACTATAATACGAGTTAATTAATGCCTAATAAGCACCAATTAACAATTTAAAAAAGCACTCATAAGGCACTATAAGATGCTTATAAACATTAATTAGATTATAAAAAGTGTTTATTAAAGTATAAGATAATTATTATTGCTTATAAGAACATTTGAAGAATTTATTAGAAAATTATTGACTTAATAAATCTGCCATAAACATACTTATCTATTAACATTCATTCTTATTTATACGGGTTAATTTTACAATAATAAACGCATTCTTAAGTGGAGTATAAGACACATTAATAATTAATAAGGACACTTTGCAGGTACTGGATCTAAAGACAGGAACAGTGTCTTATTGAGGTTAATAAAATATTTACTGTGCTCTTATCAAGATTAATAAGTCTTTACTGTTAATAGCAGTTAGGGTTAGTTACAGGTAGAAACCACATTGGGAAGCTTTTAATGCTCTGAGTGACAAGTCTTTTAGAAAGTTTTTACTTCCAACAAACCTTTGAAAAACACAGAAATTAACAATGGTATAACCTGAAATGTTAAAGAAACATTATTCAAGATATGATCATTTAACAGTCAAATATAATGCTGATATATCCTGATTACATCATCCTAGCAGTGCTGTCATTCCAATTCTAACACGCGATTTTATTGATGTTTATATATATTGTACATAGGTTAATATTTTTGTAGAATTTTTGTATTTGTGAAATATTTTTTGTACATTTTTATGTGATTTAAAGATGTAACTAGCTCCAATTTTATTTGCACATTCAGTTGCCTTTAGTATTTGGCAGATGCTCTGTCAAGTATATTCTTCTGCGTTGTTGTACCACATGTATGTTGACTTGGTTTGTTCTTTGTACTTTTGAGCCTCAAGGGCCTTTTCCAACTTAAACCTTTCTAAAAGACTTGTCTATCAGTGCATTGTAAGCCTCACCACTAAAATATTTGCTGTTTCCACGTGAAAGTTGCTGCTATAGGAGCAACAGGTGGTTTTGACCTATGAGTGCATAATGAAGCTTTTATGAAAGTGTATGAGATACTTATCACTTTAGATTCAGTTCCTGCAAACTGTCCTTATTAACTATTAATAGGTGTCTTATAGCTCACAAATGAACACTTAAAAAAATCTAATTAATGTTTATAGCATCATAATTACTTAAAAGTGCTGATTAATTGTTATTTCCTGCATATTAAGCATTAATTAACTCTTATTTTGGTACCTTAATATAAAGTGTTAGCATATAATTATATTTGTATAATTATAATTGTATATAATTATTTGTCATATAAAATAAATTGTACGTCCATTTTGTGTCACAATACATGCTTTCTGTTTCAGCCTGGAAGCTCTGACTGAGGACCTGGGACATCTGCTGCATGAAACAGTAATCAGCACTGTTTTATAAAATCCTCTTTTTTAAATATACACTCTGAATAATTAATTAATGTCCTCCTGTGTGTGGCCTGAGAAGATCTGGCTGTAAAGAAGTCACCGTGTAATCTTCTTTATGTGCACGCAGGCTGAGCTTCTCAAGGATCTGAGTGTGGAGGAAATCGCGGACTGTGCAGAAAGGTATGAAAATAATCACCTGGATGGAGGCAGAAATATTTACAATGTTACCTGCAGGGTTCCTACACATCCTAATAAAGTCTTAAATTTCAGGCCATAAAAAGTCAGAAAAGTCTAATTTTAACCAGCAGGATGTCCCAGGTTTTAGACTGCACGCTGGCTATGACGGCCTTCATCAAAATGTATTTAAATATTTGACGGCTGCTTCAGTAAACTCCTAAATTAAAAACTATAGCAGCAGCGTAATTTCAGCAATATCGAAAAAGTTTCCTGTCTTTTGTAGTTTCACATGCCCTTGAAATCAAATTAATTAGATCAATATTTAGCACCAAAAGATACACTCACCTGCCACTTCACGACACCCGTTAACTGCTTGTTAATGCAAATTCCTAATTAGCCAGTCACATGGCACCAACTCAATGCATTTACACATGTAGACACGGTCAAAACAACCTGCTGGAGCTCAAACTGAGCATCAGAATGGAGAAGAAAGGTGATTCAAGGGACTTTAAATGTGGCATGGTTGGCTGCTTTGCATATCTGCTGGTGTTTTTTCACACAACCATCAGAATGGTCTGAACAAGAGAAGTATCCAGTGAGCAGCAGCTCTCTGGGCTAAAATGCGTTGTTAATGCCAGAGGTCAGAGGAGAATGGACACAGTAGATGGAGATGATAGAACGGCAACAGAAACTCAAATGAGCACTCACTGAAACCAAAGTATGAAGAAGGTCCTGTGTGAACGCAGAGGACGTCCAATCTTGAGGCAGGTGGACTACAGCAGCAGAAGACCACATCAGGTGCTACTCCTGTCAGCTAAGAACAAGCTCCAGTTAAACAAAGTAGGACGATAGAGGATTTTAAAGATGTCTCCTGGTCTGATGAGTCTGGATTTCTGCTCCACATTAAGATGTAGGGTCAAAATTTGGTGTAACATCATGAAAGCATGGATCCATCCTGCCTTGGATCAGCGGTTCAGGCTGCTGCTGGTGTGATGGTGTGGGGGACATTTTCTTGGCACACTTTGGGCCCCTGAATCCCACCTGAGCATGGTTTAAACCCCACAGCCTCACTGAGCATTGTTGCTGATCATGTCCATCCCTTTATGACCACAGTGGACCATCTTCTGATGGAGACTTCCAGCAGCTCCATGTCTCAAAGCTCAGATCATCTCAGACTGGTTTCTTTAACATGAGTTCACCGTACTTTAGTGGTCCAACCTGGGACCAGTGTTAATTTTGTTGACTAATTATTTTCATCATAGTTTTCGTCAACAACCTTTTTTCCCCTGACAAAAACTAGACAGTAACTAATAAAAACAAGTGCACATGGACAAAAACTAAAACTAAATCAAATGACTTTTTCATCAACAAATAAAAACTAGACTAAAATGTTTGACAGAGACTTAATCCAATCAGACCTAATTTGGTCATGTAGAAAGTAGGGACAAGTTAGGAATATATCCAATCACAGCTACTTTGGTTGTGTGGAAAGGTTGGATGAGTTAAGAGGGACATCCAATCACAGCTGCCTTAGCCTCATGGTGGTGGGATAAGTTGTGGAGCGATCCAATCAGAGCTCCTCTCTTTATGAATTGATATATTCATTAGAGCTTTCTGAACAACTGGAAATTTACAAGGTTTGGCAGTGGTCACGTTGAAAATAGACTTGGAGCGTATCTTGAGCGTAGCGGAGCGCGCTGTCACTTCACTGTGGACATGCTCCAATAGACTAGAGTCAAAGCAAAGTGCTCTGCAGAACGATTCGTGGCCAGTTTGCAGTACATTTGCTTATGTGGAATTTGGGGGTAACTGAGATGCTCTGCCAGGCAGCCTAAATAAAGATGATTGTATTTCACGCAGAAGTTAAATTTGTTTTTGTTCATTTATACATTCAGACTTTACTAGCATTCAGTAAAAGGTTAGTAGATGTTTTATTTCATGACTTCAGAAATTCAAGGAAACATAAAAAATGCCTTACCCTTTACACTTCATATTTTAGTCGACTAAATTTACAGTAGATTTCATCGACTAAAATGTTGTGAAATTTCAGCAACCTTAACTAGACTTAAATTAAAACAATTTAGATGACTAAATTATGACTAAAACTAAAAGACATTTTATGCAAAAGACTATAACTACAACTAAATAAAAAAGTGCTGTCAAAATGAACTCTGCCTGGGACTGGGAAGGTGTGGCCAATGAAGTGGCCAGTGAGTGTGTACATGTCCCTCACATTTGTTGATTGCAGTCTGTTCTGCTTTGCATTAACAGGTTTTGATGTTCCTCCGTTCGGGTCCCAAAATGTCCTTCAAAGAAGATAGTTATTATAGATCTATAGAGCAGGGGTAGCCAACAGGGTGCCCATGAGCACCTGGTAGCCCACATGGAGCCACTGAAGTGCCTGCAGTACTGTTCTATAAATGGCACAAGTTGCCACAATACAGATTGAAATAAATATCTGTTACTTAATTTTAACATATTTTGCGAATAAATTATACTTCCATCAATAAAAAAACAACAAACGTAACACGTGCATCACATTTTAAAAAGTCTATTTCCTCTCAATCTTTTTTTAAGAGAGAGAGTGGATAGACTTGTGAAAGGGGGCAGGTGAGAGTTGGGGAAGTCACTCTGCAAACCGGCCACAGGCAGGATTCAAACCCGGGCCGGCAGAAACATGAATATGGGTCGTGCATTGTTGCTTACCACTCTGCCAAACCAGCACCCCAGGATCCTCTTAGTCTTTGACCTGCATATGGTCAAAGTTTAGTGTGATGCAGTGAGGCCATACCTCTATCACCACTGTTGCCAACTAGAGCCCTTACAGTGCCACTTGTACAAAAAAAGTGTGACTGTTGTACATGTCATTTAAGTTTTTAACAATTAATTATTAAAGATGCATGTACGTACAATGTTCTAGTATAATAATAATTAGAAGATAAACATACAGTGTCATTTGTAGCCTGTAAAATGCATAGTATTGATTATTTTAAGGTAAACTATACTAATTATTTTTATTCTGAAACATTCATTCAAACCTAATGCTCCATATTTTTGGGTTGTACTCAGGTTTAGAAAGGTTGGTGACCCCTGCTGTAGTGTGTAGGAACCCTGACATGATGATTATCAGTTTGTTTTCATTATTAAAATGTTTGCTTCTGTCTGTCTGTCTGTCTGATGTCCCCTACACCAGTGTGGGACTACCTCATGAGGACCTGAGACAATTAGAGCATGACATGGTAATCAAACCTTTTAACCTCATGTCTTTTGAACACTGCAGGCTAAAGAAGTTTGGTTTGTTCAGGTTCAGAATAAATTCATCACTGATCACAAACTTTCCTTTGACGCTGATTTAGGCTGGCGTGTCTGGAGGAGTGAGTGAGGAGGAGGTGGAGGACTGTGCAGAGAGGTAAGGCGAACAGAAGTGATGGAGAGCTGTTCGTCTGTTTGAGATTTGTTCGGTTTTTGATGTGTTTCCTCTTTTTATCTTTCTCTGAAGTTTGGAGGAGTCTGAATCGCAAATACAGGAATATAGAAAGGTATTTGCCTTTTTTTGTTTTAAAGGGATACGCCAATTTTTTTTCACTTGTGTCTTGCCAAAACGCAAATTACCTATAAATTTGAGAATGGCTCACAAATGAACGGGTTACTCGAAACTGCAAATCGGTTGTCATCTTCACTCCAAAGAGCTGTTCAAAACATTCACATCTCAAGCGGAAACCACCGTCAAAGTGGGTCAACAAAACAAAGCCTCCGTTTACCAGTAGATGAAGGGAAAGAAGTAAAGGGAGGGAATGAATGCTAACAGCTTTAGTAGCACTTTTATGATTTAGCTGCTCAGTGTGTTTGCTGGTGAAGTGTGGGTGTCCATATGTTTTTGTAACCTGACACATCAGGTTCCCATCTGGGGAAGAGCCCATTGAAAGAGTTTGGGAATGGACAGAACCTTTCAGAGCATTTCCTGCAAGTGACTGGATGATCAGTGCATCAATCAACATTTCTCGTCAAACATGATGGAAGTGAAGCGAAAATACTCTTTTCTGAAGAGAAGTTTGTAGTGTTAACATTTTTTTAATTTAATAAATAAATGTGGTCCAGATCTGATAAAACTGCTGCTGAAGGTGTTAGCATCTATGCTCATCCCTGTGTGTACAGTCACAGGTTGTTTTTGATCAATGAAAAGAAAAAATAGCTGATTTGAAGGATAAACTTAATTGACATTTGTGAACCCTCTGTCCTAATTTCACTTGAATGCTTAAAGTTTCCCCTGCTTCCTCGGCAGAATCTTGGCTGGTCCATGACAGGAAAGTGTTCCAAACATGTGACCCTAACACTTATACTTTGTTGGACACATAAATAAACACTTTGCTCAGCAAGGAAAACTTTGGAGACATTTAGAACAAAAACAAACAAAACAAAAAAATCCTTGTTTAGACTCCTAGTGGCTGGAACTCGTCTGGCAGTTGTTTCTATCACTTAGAGGGTAGTGGTAATGAAAACAGATATCAGATCACCTAAACTGTGTCCACGCTGATGAAGAACATTTTCATTTAAAACTGTAGATGTTAAACTGTCTAAATGTTGATGTTGTTTCAGCCTCCAGGGCCCAGCCTCCAGTTTGGAGCAGGGTTGAAGGGTCATAAGGAGCCTGAAGGAAGGTAGGAGGCATTTTCTAAAGGGGTAAACAGACTGTAGGCTCAAAGTTTACAGTGATACAGACCTCAGAGGAGAAGGCTGGGAGGAGGACCTTCACGGAATCAACAATAAAAACATTGTGTTTGGTTTTCAGTTCTCCTGCCTCCCTGTTTAAGAGAAGACCAAATAATTAAGCTTTAAATACAGGCTGATGTTTGACATTAAGCTGACCTTGTTTTCCTCTGAATGCTTGTATCTGTATTGTTATATAATATTTTATATAATTTCAACTTTTTTTACTGCCAACAGTCTCTTATCTGTTATTGTTATCCTGCTTTTATCTATTGTTTAATTATTTTTATTGTTATTCAACCATTTTAACTTGTTTCTGCTTATTGTTACTGCTTATTGTAATGAGAAGTGCACTTTAATCTACTTGTGCAATAACTACTGACCATGCTTGTCACCGACCTCTTGCTTATTTAATCTTTTTTATGTTGTTTAGTGGTTTTTATGTATATCATGCCCTTAGCCTGTAGCACTGCAAGGGACAATAAAGTCTATGTATGTATGTATGTATGTATGTCATTCTATCTATTTTTTTAGTTGATTGAACTTTGTTCTTTGTCATCATTTGTAGTCTGGAAATATCTCACATGGACCTGGGAGTTGAGGAGTCACATCTCATAAAGGTGAACAACAATTATTTTCCCAAATCATCAACATTCAAGTTTAACTTACAGTCACTGGCCACTTTTTATTCACTGGTTTATTTTGCTAGTACCAGGTTGGACCCCCTTATGCTGTCAGAACTGCTTTAATTCAACAAGCTGCTGGAGACATCCCTCCTGCTCCACCACAACCTAAAAGTGCTTCACTAGATTGAGATCTGGTGACTGTGTAGGCCTCTGGAGTACAGTGAACTCATTGTCATGTTGGAGAAACCAGTTTGAGATGATCTGAGTTTTGAGACATGGAGCTGCTGGAAGATGGTCCACTGTGGTAATAAAGGGATAGATATGGTCAGCAACAATTCACAGGCAGGCTGTGGGGTTTAGACCATGCTCAGGTGGTACAAACAGTCCCTAAAGTGTGCCAAGAAAATGTCCCCCACACCGTCACGCAACCACCAGCAGCAGCCTGAACCGCTGATCAGATGTTCACACCAAACTCTGAGCCTACATCTGAATCTGGAGCAGAAATCCAGACTCATCAGACCAGGAGACATTTTTACAATCTTCTATTGACCTATTTTGTTGAGCCTATGTGAATTTTAGCCTTACTTTCCTGTTCTTAGGAGACAGGAGCAGCACCTGGTGTGGTCTTCTGCTGCTGTAGCACATCTGCTTCAAGAGAGAACGTGTTCTGGTTCAGAAAAGATCTTCTACATAACTCAGTTTTAACATGTAGTTGTTTGAGTTTCTATCATCTCCAGCCACTCTGACCATTTCCTGGCATCAACAAGGCATTTTCACCCAGAGAACTGACATATCCAGCCTAGCACCAAACAAGCACTGTGAATCATGTCGCCATGCCTGAATGAACTGGGTTGCTGCCATGTTTTTGGTTGATCTGCTGTTTGCATTGACAAGAGTGACTGGTAATTGTGCACAGAGTAATCAGTCTGAATGTGTCTGTGGTTTCAGCCTCTGGTGCAGTATCAGCTTCTGCTCTGGTTAAGGCGCCACAACCTGGGAACCGTGGAGGGGTATGGAATATTTATTTACGCTCTCAAATGCTTCTGAGTCCAGAAATGTCCCTTTTCACATTTCTTTATGTAATGGCGTTTGGTTTGATCCAGAGTTGGATCAAGTGATTGTCTGTCTTCTCCTGGCGTGACAATGCTTGTTTTCTTCTGTTATAGGTTGAAGTTAAGTAACCTGGACCTGAAAGATACAGAAGTCATGAAGGTGATTAACTCCCATTTTTCTAAATTAAATGAAACACCTGTTCTCCAATTTTACTGTATAAAAATTTTCACCAAAGAGAAATCCTTACAGCCAGGAATTAAATTTATTTCTATTATAGCTATTACTGTTTTCACCATAATAAAGCTGCAGAGGATCAACATAAAACTTAGACAAAAGCCTGACTATGTCTGTTTGGTTACAAAAATCAAGGTTAGACAGACTGTTTAGTGATAACGGTGTTATAAATAACAGTAGTCCCTCCCTTCACTTCCGTATCAAGAAAATGATGTTCCACCTCCAAACAAAAGGATGTTGAATAAGTAAATTAAGAGCCAAATGAGGAGAAATGTCACTGTGAAATTGAAATGTAATATAGATGAAAACCAAACATGCTTTATGAAGATTTCTCTAAAAAAAAAAAAAAAAGTAATATATCACATTAGAAAAACAAATAGTTGGATGTTGCTTGTTTGGGGCTTGTTGTTATTGACCTGGTTGCTTATTTCAGTAGAAAAAATCTGGCAACACTGCGTAGGACTCTGATTGGGCCATCCCGCTTTTGGACACTCACAATCATTGTAGATCAGCAGGATGGATTTGCACGATTACAGACACTGAATCAGGTTGACGCAGCTGCTACACAAGGTCTGTCAGACACATTAGACCGTATTTAAATTTTACCTGAAGATGAGGTGGATGAAGCAGATCAGAACTTGACCAATCCAAAGCCACTAATCTTCTGCTGCAAACATTTTTTTGGCATAGTCGCCCCTAATTCAGGTCATATTGAAGATTTTTTGGCTGTATGAGTTTTATGTTATAATAACAGGCATTGCATCACACTAGAAAAAAAAACAGCTGGAGGTTGCTTGTTTTGGGCTTGTTTTTAACCTGGTGCTTATTTCAGTAGAAAAATCTGGCAACCGTGCAATCCAAACTAACAGCTCAACCTGGCCACATAACAGGAGAAAAGTGCTGCTTCAAGGACCGTAAGACAACATTCAACGATACTCGTAAACAACTTCCATGGCAACCCGAGGCCGTAAGCATGTAGCTGTCTTTAGCCTCAAAAGAGCTACAAATGGTGCTCTCATAAACTACAGTTCCATTATCAACAATCGAAGCACTTCTAGATATAACACGGTGAATATGTCTGTAGCTCTCCAGTCCTCTAGAGTCACTGCCAACTCTTGGCCCTGCTTCAGATCAATCACACGCCGTACAGATGTTTACCCTCGTCTTCTACCTCCGGCAGTTTAGTTCTCTCTGCCTCTCTGTTCTTTGGTTGTTTAGCTGTGAAGGCAGTCACTGACAATGCAGGTATAACAAATCTGCAGAGTAGTACCTCCACCACTGTTTAAATTTCTCAGTCAGTTGGATTGTTAAAAATCTCCCAGACAGCTCAAATAACAAGATCCTGACAGATTGTTACGTTTTTGGAGCCAGTGACCCAAAAATGAAAGTACACACTGCAGCTTTAAGAACTCAGTATTGTTCTGCTTAAAACTTCCCTGAAGGCATCATCTTGTCAGCTCTCATGTGCTTGTCTCAATCCTCTCTTTGTTGATGTGCTTTCAGCTTCTGCTGCAGTACCAGCTGCTGTCATGGATGAGACGTCATAACCTTGGACCTGTGGGAAGGTACAAGTCAGTTAAATGGACTTATGCTTATTATGTTCTTTTCTAATCTCTCTGACCACTCAAAGGGCTTTCACACTGCAGGTCACTCTCTGATGGTGCTGAGTTTCTATGTCAGTTGTCCATTGGTTTAAGCTAACACAACTATGTCACTGATGCGGCAGTAGGACCAATTTAGGGGTTAGTGTCTTGCCCAAGGACACATTGATTTGTGACAGTGTACTACTGGACTAAGCCACCAATGCCCTGGAGCAATAGTGTAGACTATCAAACAACTGAGTAAATATTGGGATTTTTGGAAGTTTAATGTCATTTTAGGGTGAGTGTTTGCTGTTAAACTCATGATGCTTGATGTGTGTCTTCAATTGTAGCTTGCACTTAACTGACGTGAACTTAAAACAGTTGGAGCAGGTCAAGGTAACTGGTGACTTAAATTTTGCCTTGAAACAAATCTGTGTTGATTTCCTGATGTAGACATTTATCATTCTGAAAAATTCTTTTGTTTCAGCCTCCAACATCCGAGGCTGGATTTGAAATTTGGCTGAAGGATCGTTTGAAGAAGAGGCCGAAGGAGAGGTAAGTTGACTCGCTAAAGAGCAGAAGTAACACAGGCATGGAAGGAGATTTGTTTTCCACCTGTATGGAAAGCTGTTTGGGCATAAAATTGATATCAGTGATATCAACCGTAGTTCAGCTGTACTAGTTTTCAGATTTGGAGTACATGTACTTAATTTTGGTCGACTAGTGCGCAAGTAGACTTTACAAGTGAAGCAAAAAGTGTCACTAGTACTACTAGTAGACTGTTTTGAGTCTACTAGTCATAGTTCTAGAACACTAGTGCTAGTAGACTTAAAGAATATTACTAGTAAAAACTAAAAGCTTTACTAGTAGCACTGGTCACACAAAATTGTCTGGCACGCTTACTAGCAGGGTCTACTTGCGCTCTAGTTTGCTAAGAAAACGTTTTTGTTGTTTATTAGTGCCTCTAGTAAACTCAAAATATCTCACTAGTAGGACAAGTAGACTGTTTTAGTCTACTAGTAGTACTAGTAAAGACAAAAGATTCACTAGTAGTACTAGTAGACCCAATGCAAATGAAGTAGCAGGGATTATAACCACATCCAGCACCCTGATTGGTGTAATATTTTTGAAAGCCAAGGGGAAGCCTGAAAATGCTTTCCCCGATTCCTTATTAGCATATAAAGCTTACTAGTAGTACAAGTGAAATTTTTTTTTGTTTACTAATAGTACAAGTTTACCCAAAATATGCTACTAAAAGTACTAGTGACACTTTTGCTTCACTAGTAAAGTCTACTCACACACTAGTCGCCAAAATTAAGTACATGTACTCCAAATTTGATTACTAGTAGAGCTGAAATATGGTTTATATCACTGATACCAATTTCATGCCCAAACAGTTTTCCATACACTAGGATCATTTAGGAGAGTTGTTCTGATACAAGTGGGCGGTCCCTGTTTGGCTCGATTTGTTTTAATATCGACAAAAACAGCAACTGATCTCTGTGCAAACAACAGTGCTGACCTCACCTGACGGAGGTGGTCTGAGTTCATGTCCAATTGTTCTCGAGAGCGATTTGTGTACAGTGAGGACAGAATCAACCCAGGAGCCAACACAAACAGGGTGACGAGTTAACTCATCACACTGCTGTAGTATAAACAGCAGCCATGGTCATAATGTCTGTATTACAGCTGCCAGGCAACCAGGCTGATGAGAAACTTAATAACATTCTGATCCCACAGAGTCACTCTCTTTGCTAAGGCCCAGCATACATCAAAATATCAGCAGGCTAACATCACTCATCGTCTCTGCAGCAGATCATCACAGAACTCAACAACATGGACTGATTCAAGGACTGATTTACCGGTAGTTCTCAGAGTTTAGTCAGGAAAATTTATCCTTTAAAAAGCTGTGCTCTATTTTTCTGCATCTCTGACATGTTACAGTGTTACGGTGTAATAAGTCACCATGCTATCTGTTGTCCTGTTTGGCTGAAGTAGACACTGGCGTTAAAAGCCCCTCTTCTTTGCGCACTGAGTTTGTTTACTCTTACATCGTAAGGTGTGCCTTACACTGATAAATATGTTCATGACATTGGACCTCCTCTTTAAATTATGGTTTTAGGGTAGCATAGCCTGCTCACTGCTTTCCCAGAATGCATGGCATGACTTGTGTTTATAGCAATGCTGGCTGTGATGTAATGACGTGAGGCTAGGCCTGCCCTCTTTTGTGGATCAACCCACTTTAAAATACTTCTGCGTGAACATGAAATGATTCAATGGAAATATGACAATTTGTAGCATTTTTTCCATCTGAACTGGAACAAAGCAACCAAGCTGTAGGGGTGAAAACCACCAAAATGTCTCATTAGGACTATCAGAAGTTAGGATGCTGATTTGGTTTATATTCTGTTTGGTTACAGTTTGTTTGTCTCCATTAAAAGTGATTAAAGTGCTCATACTTTTCTCTCTGCAGCTTGAAAGTGCCTGAAGTGAACCTGAACATCAAACAGGGTGGCTACATACCAACAAGGGTAATCAGCATTTATTCTATTCAATTTAATTTTACTGTCCGGACTGTATTCATGCAGGATTTGTTTCATTTTTAGTCCAACAGATATTCTTTTCATAATCTGTTGTTACTTTGAAAATCAGTTACAAAGTTATAGGACTTGTAACATGTAAAACACATGAAACGATAAAGTGTTTATGTCTATGTAATATTTCAATGTTTTTTTTGTTTTCGTGGCTTGCCTCACTCCCGAGTCCCTGACAGGCAGATAGACTTCATTCTTTCGACTGTGCGTTCAGTAACAGAAAAGAGACTGGCAGAACTCACCCACCGGTAATTAGCTTAACTCAAACACTGGGAGTCAATGGAAAGTGTTAGCCTGCCTCAGCTTACAGTCATCAGATAAACTCTTCAGGAACTCTAGACATAGTTTAGAGACACTAACATTAGCACTGAATGTAATATTCGAAAGAAATACATATGAAGCTAAACCCAGAGGGAGTCATCCTCGTCCTCTCGTACAAAGTCAGCCATAGTTCTTAGTACCAATCTTCTTCTACTCATAAACACAGGCTTTTTTTTGTTGACCTACTTACAAGCATACCTGCGGTGGTTTTTGTATGCGCCCTGCACTTTAGTTTTGTATGTATTTCTTTCGAAAGTTACATAAAGTGCTAATCTTGGTCTAAAAATGGAGAACTTAACATAATGCGGCAAAAAAGCAAGTCACAACAAGCACACAGGACCGTTTATCTTTGCTTAAGAGTTTATCTTATGACTGTAGGCAGAGGGAGGCTAACACTACCCATTGACTCCCAATGTTTGAGCTAAGCTAACTAGAAGTGGGCGAGCTTTGATCGTCTCTTCTTTGTTACTGCAGTAAGACACCAGTCAAAAGAATGGTGGCGATCTGCTTACCATGGACTCGGGAGTGAGGCAAGACATGAAAACAAAGAAAAAATGTTGGCACATCTGTTTAAAAATGCATTCCAGGTCTATGTCAAAATTATTTTGTGTCCACTTTACGTCATTTAATGTTATATTTATAGGCGATATTATATAGTGTTCCTAGTCTTTTTTGAAGGTTAAAAAGTTTAATTCCTGCTGTTGTGGTCTCAGTATCATGGACACTCAGAGTCACTCAGTATCTCCGATCCCAACATGACTCTCAGTCAGTTTTTTAGATGCTAACTCAGAGTACTGTTGAGTAAAAAGACAATTTCAGCTGATTTTGGCTGATTTACTGAGAATCAGAATGTGTTCTGGTATTAACTACAGATTTTTACTGGTCCATATGGTCCGTTAATGTAGATCCAGCCTTCGAGGTCCAGCCTTCAGTTTGGAGTTGGGTTAAAGGACCATACGGAGCCCAAAGCAAGGTATGACATTATCTGAGGAGGTGATTAGGGGCAAACACAACCAACAATGCAAAACATGATAAATGTTTACTTGATGATTTAATAATTACTGATAATTATGCACTTCCTTCAGTCTCCACTCTGCCTTCTTGTCAGCGGACGCGGTGTATTGTGGGGTGTATTATTACCCCTTCCTTTCAAGTCAGGTCCCGGTCCGTCTTCGTTTCAAGTTCTGTGTAGCCCTTAGTCTTAGCCCTTCCCCTTAGCTCTATGGGGAATTGGGACACCCCTTTACTAGACGTGAACTCGCAAAACTAAGGGCTAAGAGGTAAGACAAGGACTAAGGGTACAATTGGGATTCACTCCAAAGCGTGGTCCACACATAAGGAGTTTCTAGATCTGAAGAGATTCTTTATCTGTTAGAGACCCCACACATGAAGTGTTTTATCCTGTACAGTGTCCTTGAGTGTCATTGAAATAAAATGTAATATTATTATTATTATTATAAAAAATAAGGCATTGAACAGTTTCGATCGTACTGTGTGTGGCGTGCTCCGATAATCTTAGCACAGCACCCCACACACATAACAACTCTGTTCCACCACCGATCTAGAATCTAGTCCTCCAAGACAGAAATCTGATCAAACATGATCTAACAAAAACAAAGAAGAAGAAACAGCAACAACAGGAAAAACACAACACACAACATGAGAGAGGACATACAACAAGAGGGAATGATGGTGGTCTTGGGACTGTTTTTGACAGAAAAATCCTGAACTAAAAAATAGAAAAGACTGTGGAAAAAATCCTGGAGACAGCATGAACAAGTGAGCTGGTCCTCCATTTCTGAGGTCCACCAAACTTTATGTTTCCGGTTGAAGATTTTAGCTTTAAATACTGAATAAGTTTAATATTTACGATTGTCAGCCCAACCCATATCAGAGACAATTATCAAGACAAATTCACAATTAACGCACCTCAGACCACAGGATAATCTTATAGGATAATCTTATAAAACATAAAATAATCTGGTGTTTGCCATCCTTAGTCGGGAGGGGGGAAAGTTGGGACAGAAACAGCCCGATAGTCTTTATGTGTGTACTCCGCTTAAACGATTAACATGTTCATAATTCTGTCTCTGCAGTTTGAAAGAACCTGAAGTGAACCTGAACATTAAACAAGGCAGCCACATGCCATCAAGGGTAATAAACATGTATTCACACAACATTTGTTTAATTTTTAGTCCAAAAGATTTTCTTTTCCTAATTTGAAAATTAAGGTAAATTTTTAGAGGATTTCAGCGTGAAAATATTGAAACATATAATGTTTATGTCTGTATAATGTTATCTAAGAGTCAATTGCCTACAGTGCTGTTAAAAATGTATTCCAGTAAGTCTCAAGTATTTTGTGTCCATTATAGTTCATTTCATTTTATATTCATAAACAAGAGTTGAAGTCCTGGGGCTCTAATTTCCTGGCGCAACTCAGGGTGGCGCAGCCTGGCGCACCCCGCACAGTGGTAATTTTGCCTGGCGCACCACCATGCGCAGCCAATTTGGCAATTTGGTAGACCGGCTACGCTGAGATGGGTGTGACGGCGCACCAGGGGGAGGTGTCAAAAGATTCAGCTTGGCGCAGTGGCAATTTCGTGCCAAAAAAACGCGCGGAAGGTGCGCTGAAAGCTCGCCAGCTCCAACCTGGTCTGTTCTCGGCACAGGAGAGGCGCACCCTGTGCAGTGGTAATTGGCTGACAGGTGCACAGTGCGCACACGTCACCGAAACCTCACAGGCAGGTATCCAGAGTGTCAGGCACATTTCAATACAATAAACAATCACAGCAACCATTATTTAATGTAACCGTCTGAACCAGCATATAAATTTGTATCTATATTAATTGTCCCGTCATATGTGATGTCAGATCAGAGACGTTTGTCATAACTAACGAGTTCACATCTCTCAGCCAACCACAAACAGCCACATCATCCGATACGGAGTATCCAGCTTCTCTCATCTCATGAAATTCAAAAGAAAAGAAAAAAGGAGAGAGACCCTTGCTGACTAAATGTAAGTCACTTGGTGTCTTAAGGATTTACCTGTGATTGCCCATATTTCTCTGTTTTAATCTTTATTCGTAACGTTATCTAAAAAGATGGAGTACATTACTGCAAGGAGGATGAGGAGAAGATATATTTTCACCAAAGGTTCTGCTATTTGGCGATGACAGACCAGGAATGCAGGTGGATCACAAGCGTGATGAATAGATTAGCCTGCTGCTGTGTTTAAATGTAATTATCACTTAATTTTGTACTCCTATTATGACACAGGAACAGATTACATCTGTCTCGCGAGGTGGTCCACACGGTGACTCGCATTGTGTCCTCCGATGCGCGGCCCAGTGGCCCCTGCCCTCTCCCAGTTGCTGCAAAAGTGACAGCGGCTCTGACCTTCTTCGCCACCGAGGTGAAATTGTCACTGCGCCTCGCCCGCGGCGCATTTAAAGGCGAGGAGAGGCGTTCATTTCATTGGTGAAGATTACACTTGGCTGTGTTAAGCCCACTCATGCCTCCTCTCCTCCCTCCTTGCCATTTGCGCCGGTGGTTGAGACGGAGGCGCAGGTGTGCCTCCCTGCGCCAGTCTGCACCGTGCACGAAACTTGCAAAATACCCTGGACACACCCCGTTGGCTTGGCGCAGGCGTGGTGCAGGACAGGTGCGCCCCTCCTGCGCCTGGTCTACGAAATTAGGGGCCCCTAATGTTATGGTCTCAGTATCATGGCCACTCAGATCCACTTGGTGTCTCTGATCTGATATGACTCTCAGTCACAGTTTTTTAGATAACTCAGACTGTTGTTGAGTAAAAAGACAATTTCAGCTGATTTTGGCTGATTTACTGTGAATCAGAATGTGTTCTGGTATTAACTACAGATGTTAACTGGTCCATATGGTCTGTTATTGTAGATCCAGCCTTCGAGGTCCAGCCTCCAGTTTGGAGTTGGGTTAAAGGACCATACGGAGCCCAAAGAAAGGTATGACATTATCTGAGGTGATCGGGGGCAAACACAGTCTTAGCTGAGAGTGACAGTTTAATGCAGGGCCGGATGGCTCATTAAGCAATATAGGCAAATGCTAAGAACGGCGTGGCCTCCAGGGGACACCACAAAATCAGAAAAAAATCACCTTCAATATGATTATATTAAAACTAGTTATTACTATTAACTCTTAAAATAGAAGAGCTCAAAATTGATTCAAATGTGAAGTAATAGCCAATTAATATCACTCCAGATGATAATACCAAATAAGTCAGATTTCTTTGTATTTATTTGTAATTTGTAAATTGGGTGTCATGTTATTTTATAAATTAAAAACAGTGCTATATGATTTCTTTTGTAAGCGTGTCTAAATGGCTTATGGTGGGGGGTACCATGTAAAATCTCACACTGGGTAGGGCCGCCTCTGGTTTAAAGCCTTCATGAGGTGTACATTACCGGACTGTCAAGAGCTGTTTTGGGTTACTTGACCTCTGACCTTTATCATCCCATATTTAATCAGTTTATCAATAAGTAAGAGACGACATTGGTGCGAAGTTTAACTCCTATCCTTAGAGGAAGATTATAGAACTCAAGAACATTTGACCTTGTCCCTCTAAAGTCTAATCAGTTCATCCTTGAGCCAAAGTGGACTTTTGGGCAAAATTAAAAAAGACATTTAAAAAGTGTTTTAGCAATATTGTACAGGGTTAATGGGCATGAGCTTGTATAGATCTTTTCACATTCACGCCCTTTCATAACTATTTACACGCCACTGCTGCAGCAATGACACTAAGGTTAAGTATTTTGCCCAAAGACACATAGACATGTGACAGCCAGAGCTGGGCTCAATCTCAAAGTCTTCGATTACTGGTAGAGCAAACTACCAGACTGAGCCACTGAGAACACACATTTTAACTTTAGAACTAAACCCTTCAAAATCTGATCAGGGCTAAATCCCAAGTCCTTTATTTAGGGGCATGGGTCTTTGGGTCTTCACTTGAACCGGATGCAGTTCCTCACCCACCATATTAGAGACCACGCCATGTGTGTTAAATTGTTGGGAGGAACCATGCCCAAGGACAAGGTCCACCTCCAGGAGTTTTTAATCAAAGAGACAAAACATCTTCATGTTCATTTAATAAGTTGTATTTGTTCATAAAAAATCTGTTACCAACATCACAATGCTTCAGAGGAAAAGTCCTCTCATGTCCCCCGATTGTTTTGTCCTCTGTCTTCAGTCCTGTGCCTCAATTCCTGCATCTCTCCCATCAGTCTCTGCTGGGAGGGGCTAAGACTGAGGAAAAGACCCACCCCTCAAAATATGAAAACCGGGATGCAGCCCGGGTCTCCAGATGTGGTTGTGGGGCAGATGATGCCCAGGATTAATCTTGCAGTGCAGCTGGATCCCCCTGATTCAATGTCTGTAATCAGGCAGATCCATCTTGTCAAGCTCTGTGCTTGGTCCAAAGTGGGACGGCCCAATCAGCGTCCTCAACCCTTTGACTTCCAAACTAAGAAATATATTTGAAATATTGTTGGTAAAATTGTGTTCATTCCTCTTCATTTAGCAACATTTCAGGTGTTATTTTTCAGATGACTTAATCGGGAAGCAGATATGCAGGTCAACCTGCTGGTTGGTTGCCTGTTAAGTGTTATTCCGGACATGGATGGATGTCTTTCATTTCTGCAACAACATTTTGTTTTTTCGTATGAAAGCATCCCAGAGAGCAAAATTTAGGTAGCAGTTGATTCAGTTTTCTGAGGAATCATAGATACATTTTTTATCATCAAATTTATTTCCTTCAACTGAACTACAATTGCCAGAGAATCTAGAAAATTGTGAAAAGAAATTAAGATTCCAGTAGCACCATTTATAGCAGATAAGAAGATATATAAAAACGGGCCAGATATATACAGAAATATAAATCCATAAATATTAATAAAAAATAGAAATATGGCTACGGACAAGCTACTGCTCCTTCGCGTCTTCAGTCTTCCTGTTACTCCTCCTTCCCCACCATGAGGAGTTGTACAGTCTGATAGCCTGAGAGACAAAAGAGTTTCTCAGTCTGTTGGTCCTGCACTTGGGAAGGAGCATTAATTGTAAAGTAATTGAGTGTTAATGTTATCGTGACAGTCAAACTTTGTACTAAAGAAAAGATATTTGTGTCTTTTGCTTCAGCATGCGTTTACCTAAGGTGGGCGTGGGTATGAAACTTAAGGAGCATGGCTTGGTAAGTATTTTATTTTGTGTGTTTTTATCCTTTTATTCCGGCAAAACTTTGAGTTTTGAAGAAAAAAAACTTGCAATTATGAAGTATCTGATGCCTAACAGTCAATATATTTGTTAAACTGATTTCAGCCTTCATCTTCCCAGCACAAAATTAGTTTTTCACTGGAGGGTCACAAAAAGACTAAAGAAAGGTATGCGACGTGCACTAAAGGAGATGTTTGTAACTAATGTGAAAATAATTAATAAGCTCTAGAGTAAATGTTACTGTGACAGTCCTGTAAGGAACTGAATACAAGACATTTGTGTCTTTTGCTCTAGCATACATGTACCTAAAGTGGATTTGAGTTTGAAACTGAAGAAGCACGGTTTGGTAAGTATTTCATTTATCATAGAATATTAGTACAAAACAATCCATCTAAAAACATTGTAACTGTAGTAACTGCAGATGTAGACGTTCATCAGTGTGAATGTTTTGTTCACTTGATTTCAGCCTTCATCGTCCCAGCACAAGTTTGGTGTTTCCCTGGAGGGTCACAAAAAGACTAAAGACAGGTATGAGACATGGACTAAAGAGGAGCTCTGGTACAGGTTTACATGGAGGAGGAGATCTGAAATAGGATCATAAAGATGATTACAATTAATGTGATATTGATATCTTAAAAGCTCCAAGTGATAGTTTTAGTTTTTGAGGTGGGGATGCTTGAGGCTCATAGTAAATCTAATTGCCAGTAAAGCAACTGATCATCTTTCCCCGTGAGGGGGGACTGTCAGTTATTCATGCCAGACAAACCTTAGCAGTACATGGTGCCACTGAGAATTTAACCTTCAGTGTAAAACTACACAAAAACTACAAAACACTATTAGCTCCTGTATTCATCCTGCATGTTAACACAGGTGAAACAAAAGTCAATCGTCTGATTTCTGTCACCTTCACTGACTTTGGCTCAATGTTTTGAATATGGACTTGAGGATTCCCCCCTGCTGTGACAGAACATTGTGTTTTTTAGTGCCTATGCCACCATGCAGGAGCAGAAAGGTCCTGAAGAAGTTTTGTTAGTAAGTAATATCCTGCTCCTGACAGCAGTTGGCCTTTGGGTTCAAGGACATGGGCTCTTCGTTCATGCATCTGTATCACCAGATATTTTGAGTTGTGTCCTGCTCCTCAGTTTCCACAGCAGTTTGTCCTGTTCCTCTTTTTATCCATGACTCCATCTGAAAAAAGTGTTTCCTTCTGTTCTCTGGATCATTTGAATATCCTCTCATACCCACAAATAACATGTCGTCCTTCAAGTCAAGATTGTTCATTTTTAGTTCATGTGGAGACCAACAACATGACCAGCTGATGAGAGGAAAGCAGTCTGTTGCTGGTGGAAGACTATATGGCCCATACCTTGTATCCTGACATCCTTGCAAACACAGGAGGCTTTGTCCTGGAAAAATCGAAGCCTGTGAGGGTTAGTGTCTAGCCAGGCCAGTGTAGTTTTTTGAGTGGTTTTTCCCTTTCTGTGGCACCATGCCCTGTTATGTATGGACTAACATCCATACCTGGTTAGCTTCCCTCAGGGACAACAAGGGTCAGTTGCTTGTTGGCTATTGTATTTACTAGTGCCACCGGTCTCATGCTATCCCGTCACAGAAACCTGAACTAAATCTTTAAGCTTCTGAGCACCAAAAGAGTCAAGATACAACAGTCTGTTAAAAAAAAAATAAAGACAAGAAATTTGTGTCTTTTGCTTTAGCATGCATGTACCTAAAGTGGATTTGAGTATGAAACTGAAGGGGCACGGTTTGGTAAGTATTTCATTTATCATAGAATATTGGTACAAAACAATCAATCTAAAAACATTGTAACTGTAGTAACTGCAGATGTAGACGTTCATCAGTCTGAATGTTTTGTTCACTTGTTTTCAGCCTTCATCATCCCAGCACAAGTTTGGTGTTTCCCTGGAGGGTCACAAAAAGACTAAAGACAGGTATGAGACATGGACTAAAGAGGAGCTCTGACACAGGTTTACATGGAGGAGGAGATCTGAAATAGGATCATAAAGATGATTGCAATTAATGTGATATTGATATCTTATAAGCTTAAAGGGATCGTTTTGGTTTTTTGAGGTGGGGTTGACCATCTTTCCCCTCTGAGGGGAAATTGTTGGCAATGGATGCCAGCAGACACACTTAAAGCCTTTTACCCAACCCTCAGGGTAAAACTACAACACTACTTTGGTTCGACTAGACGCTACAGTAAGATTATTGCAGTGTTTTACTTTTTCTTGACAAAGCCTCTGTGTTTGGGACTATTTCGTGATGCAGCATATGGGCTACATATCCTTTCACCAGCATCTAGTGGAGCCCTTTTGGGTTTTTTTATGTGTAGTTTTCCCCTAAAAACTGGATAATTATGAGGCTTTCTGTAGCATCATTTACTGCCATTTATCTCCTAGCATCCAAACCTGGCTCTTCCCTCAGGGAGGACAAGGGTCAGTTGTTTTATTGGCAATTATATTTTGTGCTATGGGCTTCAAGCAACTCCAAAAAAAACATCACGCATCCCTTTAATTGTCAATAATATATCAAATGTGTAATTGTAGACTGAAATCAGTGAATTTGTGTCATTTGCTTTAGCGTGCATGTACCTAAGGTGAAGTTGGGTCTGAAACTTAAGGAGCATGGTCTGGTAAGTATTTCATTTACTTATTTATATTAAAAAGCTGTAATGAAACATTTTGATTGTAGTTATCAAAGTTTAAGATGTTCATCAGTCTGATCAGTTTGTTCATTTGATTTTAGCCTTCATCGTCTAAGCACAAAATTGCTTTTTCACTGGAGGGTCACAAACAGACTAAAGAAAGGTATGAGACATCTAATACAGGTTTCCTAAAATGAGGAGATCTGAAATATCCCATAAAGATGTTATTAATAAGGTTTAGTGTGAAGGTTATGGTGACAGTCTAATGAGGAACTAAAGACAAAACTTTTGTGTCTTTTGCTTTAGCATGCATGTACCTGAAGTGGATTTGAGTTTGAAACTGAAGGGGCACGGTTTGGTAAGTATTTCATTTATCATAGAATATTGGTACAAAACAATCAATCTAAAAACATTATAACTGTAGTAACTGCAGATGTAGGTGTTCATCAGTCTGAATGTTTTGTTCACTTGTTTTCAGCCTTCATCATCCCAGCACAAGTTTGGTGTTTCCCTGGAGGGTCACAAAAAGACTAAAGACAGGTATGAGACATGGACTAAAGACGGGCTCTGATACAGGTTTACTTAAAGGAGGAGATCTGAAAGAATCAAAGATGTTCAAAATTAAAGAAATAATAATCAATAATCTTTAGTGTTAATGTTATGGTGACAGTTTATCTTTGAGCTGAAATCAGGGCATTTGTGTCTTCTGCTTTAGCATACATATACCTAAGGTGGATGTGGGTATAAAACTAAAGGGGCATGGTTTGGTAAGTTTGTTTTTATAATTATTGTTTTTATTATAATGAAATGCCACACCTCAAAACAAATGGTTGCAGTTATTTATATGTACATCTTCATCAGTCCAAATGTTTTGTTCACCTGATTTCAGCCTTCATCGTCCCAGCACAAGTTTGGTGTTTCCCTGGACGGTCACAAAAAGACTAAAGACAGGTATGAGACATGGACGAAAGCAGAGCTCTGATTTGGTTTACTTAAAGGACGAGACTAGAAAGAATCAAAGAAGTTAAAAATTAAAGAAATAATAATCAATAATCTTTAGTGTTAATGTGATAGTTACAGTCAAATTTTGTACTGACAACAAGACATTTATGTCTTTTGCTTTAGCATGGATGTACCTAAGGTGAATGTGGGGATGAAACTTAAAGAGCATGGTCTAGTAAGTGTTTACAGTATTTATTTCCTTTATGATGATGAAATGATCACATATGAAAATAATTTGATTGTAGTTAATGAAGGTTTGATCTTCATCAATCTGGATGTTTTGTTCATTTAAATTCAGCCTTTACCATCCCAGCACAAGTCTGGTGTTTCCCTGGAGGGTCACAAAAAGACTAAAGACAGGTATGAGACATGCACTAAAGGACATGTTTGTTATTAATGTGAAAGGAGCTTTTGTGTTAATATTATGGTGACAGTTTAACTCTGAGCTGAAAACAGGGCATTTGTCTCTTCTGCTCTAGCATACATTTACCCAAGGTGGATGTGGGTATGAAACTAAAGGGGCATGGTTTGGTAAGTTTTTTATTATTATTATTATTTTGATTATTATTATTATGAAATGCCACACCTCAAAACAATTGGTTGCAGTTATTTATATGTACATCTTCATCAGTCCAAATGTTTTGTTCACTTGATTTCAGCCTTCATTGCCCAATCACAAGTTAAGTGTTTCCCTGGAGAGTCACAAAAAGACTAAAGACAGGTATGAGACATGGACGAAAGGACATGTTTGCAATTAATGTGAAAGCATTTAATACGCTCTAGACTAAATGTTATGGTGACAGTCTAGTAGGGAACTAAAGACAAAACATTTTTATCTTTTGCTTTAGCATGCATGTACCTAAAGTGGATTTGAGTATGAAACTGAAGGAGCATGGTTTGGTAAGTATTTCATTTATCATAGAATATTGGTACAAAACAAACAATCTAAAAACATTGTAACTGTAGTAACTGCAGATGTAGACGTTCATCAGTCTGAATGTTTTATTCACTTGATTTCAGCCTTCATCATCCCAGCACAAGTTTGGTGTTTCCCTGGAGGGTCACAAAAAGACTAAAGACAGGTATGAGACATGGACTAAAGGACATGTTTGTTATTTATGTGAGAGTAATTACTGAGCTTTAGTGTTAATGTTACGGTGACAGTTTAACTTTGAGCTGAAATCAGGGCATTTGTGTCTCTTTCTTTAGCATACGTTTACCTAAGGTGGATGTGGGTTTAAAACTAAAGGGGCATGGTTTGGTAAGTTTTTTTTTTTATATAATTATTATGATTATTGTTATTATGAAATGCCACACCTCAAAACAATTGGTTGCAGTTATTTATATGTACATCTTCATCAGTCCAAATGTTTTGTTCACTTGATTTCAGCCTTCATTGCCCAGGCATAAGTTTGGTGTTTCCCTGGAGAGTCACAAAAAGACTAAAGACAGGTATGAGACATGGACGAAAGCGGAGCTCTGATACAGGTTTACATGGAGGAGCAGGTCTGAAATAGGGTCATAAAGATGATTGCAATGAATGTGATCATAATTTCTTAGAAGCTAAAAGAGATAGCTTTGATTTTTGAAGTGAGGTTGCTTGAGGCCGATGGCATCAGTAAATATAATTGCAAATGAAGAAACAGACCATCTTTCCTGAGCAACGATTGCCAGGGAGTCACTGCTAGTCAAAACATAGCAGTAATTGGAGCCACTGAAAGCCTCACATTTACCTGATTTTTAGGGTAAAACTACAAAAAACTACATTGGCTCTACTAGACCCTACAGTATGAGTCTTGGCAGTTTTTTACTATTTCTTGACAGCGCATATCTGTGTTTGGAACTATTTGGTTTATTTGAAGAATTTTGGGCAACAACACAAAAACGGTATAGGGTGGTTACACGCTACATTTAACACATTTACAAGAATTAACTTTTGCCCCACTGAGCTGCTTTGTTTAGGCACTATTTCAGCACTATGGCTGAGCCGATGTGTCCTTCCAGCAGCACTGCCCTGATCAACATGCGGTCCAGAACACTTATGTCGCTACATCCCAAATACAGATTCATTGTAATGTACAAATGTTAAAAGATTATCCTGCTGACCAATCACAGTAATGCTGACAAAGAGTGTATTTCTAACTCAGTTTACCTCCTGTGTCTTAATCCAGTAGAAAATCATTATGCGCTGAACACTTTCACTGAGGATAAACTTTCATTCATTCTCTGGTTTTTCCAAGTAGTTAAAAAAAACTTTGAACCTGATCAGGTATAAATGTTGAACAGCAAGGAGGCTCTGTATGATGAGAGCTGCAGACTCCAGAGGCATGTGTAAAAGATGCTAGTTTCCTCTGATCCTCAGACATCCTGAAGTGATTCTCACAGTCTTATTTTATCCAGTTTGATGACATGAGCTCACGATTTAAACACCTGAATCAACAGGTAACATGGATTTTATATTCAACAAAGACAAATATGGTGCTGTATATATAAAGATTGATTAATTGAGTCTATATTCAGCAGAGACAAATGTAATTTTAGTCTCTGTCTGGATGAATACATCTCTGGATGTACGTATACTACCGGTCAAAAGTTTTAGAACACCCCAATTTTTCCAGTTTTTTTTACTGAATAGTATTCAGTTTAATGTCTCATTGCACTCTGAAATGAAAACATGGGAAAAATAAGCAATTGGAATAAAAAAAAGAAATCATGAAATCAATTTATCAGCCAAAATGTATTCTAAACTCTTGATTCATCAAAGTACCCCCTTTGGCAGATATTACAGGTGAACACACTAGAGGCATTCTTTCTGCAATAGAAATCAAATATTCTTCAGAAAGTTCTTCCCACGTCTGTTGCAGAAGTTCCCATAAATGTGTGGCACTTGTAGGTTGCTTTGCTTTTACTCTTCTGTCCAGTTCATCCCAAACCAGCTCAATGGGGTTCAGGTCTGGAGACTGTGCTGCCACTCCATGTTTTCAAGCTTACCATCTTGTTCTTTTGTCCTGAGGTAATTCTGGCAGAGCTTGGACTTATGTTTTGGGTCATTATCTTGCTGTAGGATGAACCTCTGAACAATTAGGCTCATACCAGAGGGTACTGCATGGTGCTGCAGAATGCTGTGGTAGCCGTTTTGGTTCAGGGTGCCTCTCACTCTGTACAAGTCACCAACCCTGGATCCAGAAAAACAGCCCCAGACCATCACACTTCCTCCTCCATGTTTGACAGTTGATGTCACACACTGTTGAACCATCCTTTCACCTACTCGACGGCGTACAAAGATCCTGCGTGATGAACTGAAGATTTCATATTTTGATTCATCAGTCCATAATACCTTCTTCCAGTCTTCAGTAGTCCAATGACCGTGTTTCACAGCCCAGGCAAGCCTCTTTGTCTTACTTTGACGTCTTAGCAATGACTTTCTTGCTGCAACTCGTCCTGTCAAACCTGCAGCTCAAAGTCTTCTCTTCACAGTTGAAACTGAGACTTGCTTACTACGACCATAATTAAGCTGTGTTTGAAGCTGTTTTCCTGTGAGCTGCCTGTCACACAAACTGTTAACTCTCAGAAACTTGTCCTCTGGTTTAGTTGTGGCTTTGGGTCTGCCAGACCTCTTCCTGTCAGAGTTTCCCCAGTTTCTGAGTGCCTTTTGATGGTGAAGAAAACTGTACTCACTGACACCTGGACTTTCTTTGCAGTTTATCTGTAAGAACGACCTACAGTTTTAAGTGTTATGATGGCCTGTTCCTCTTCCATTGTTGTCTTTTTTTTGCCATTTTTGTAGCAACACATGACTTTCTGCAGTACAATGCTGTTCAACTGTCGCTCACATGGGTATGGTACCACAGGGTATGCTTTTATGCAGACAGAGGGGGCTGTGAGCATTAAAGACAAGTTGGGACACCTGTAGGAATCAGTAGAGCCAGCTTTTAAGGCTTGATCAACCTTCGTTGCTGCAGAACAGCTTTAAATTGTTCACCCATTTCATGTTCCCTGAAGAGGCTTTTTTGTATAATTCTGAAATGTACATAATTTTTCAGTATTGAGTAACCTGAGCTTTTCTTTTAAGCTCTGGCAGTACAGCACTTACCTTTGTGGCACTTCAAGCTATTCATTGGACTTACACGACTTGAGTTGCAATAAATAACTGGAAAAATTTGGGGTGTTCTAAAACTTTTGACCAGTAGTGTATGTGTATATACAAATATATTTCTTATATGTTTTTGTATATATGCATATACATGTATCTATAAATTGAAGAGTATGGTTTCAGTCTGCTCTATCGTAAAGTGCCCTGAGAAAACACTTGTTATACACTTCTATACAAACATAGATGTATGTATGTATGTATATATTTATTTATTCATTCATGTATTTGTTTATTTATTTATCTATTTATTCGTTTATCCATCAGCTCCCCAATTCCCACTGCAGTTTCCTAAATTTTAGGAGGAGACGTACACCAGTTTCAATTATAACCACTCCTCGTTTTAAGACAAAAACATCCCTTATGCGAAACTGGAGCTCATGTTCATTAGCTTTTTTTGTAGCCTGAGCACTAGGGTTTAAAAATGACTCCTGTGACATGAAGAAAAGTGGAGAGACGCCTGCACTGCAGCCGAAATGCTGTGTTACAGGCATAAGACTATTATTTACTTTGAATTGATGTCAATGATTTTTGTCTTTCTGTTGCAGTCTGAAAATTCCTGAGGCCAAAGTGGGTTTAAAAAATACTGAGCGCCCACAGGTAACATATCTTCATATATCTTTATGAAACAACTGTAACTTCATTCATTTTACAATCCAGATTATTCCACACAAAAAATCCATTATTTTAATCCAATTTCTCCTGAGACTATTTGGTTGATTTCCAAAAAATGAAACCAGTCCTAATCCAAATCAATATGATAGTAGATGGAATACTAAGTTTTGCACAAAAGTATGAATAATTGTTGTGTGGTGAATTATTTCTTTAGTACGAGGTGTGTCAGAAAAGTTCCAGGACTGGTGTCACAAAAGATTTATTTCAAACCCAAACTTCAAACTAAGAGTTTCCCCCTTCAAAGTAATCCCAGCATGTCTACAAAGAGATACTGCGGCGTTTGCTTCGTTCAGTGCGTGAGAAGAGGCGAGAGTTGTGGCAGGGCAAGTCGTGGCTGCTTCACCATGACAACGCGCCTGCTCACAATCCCCCGAGCATCCGACAGTTCCTGACCAAGATGAACATCGCCGTGCTGGAGCAACCTCCCTACTCACCTGACCTGGCTCTGTGTGATTTTTTTCCTCTTCCCCAAGCTCAAGGGGGTCATCATGGGGACCCGTTTTGAAGACGTGGACGACATCAAAAAGGCCTTGACGACAGAGCTCCGGAGGATCACGAAAGAGTCCCTCCAGGAGTGCATGAAAGCGTGGCAGAGAAAGTGCATTAGACTCCAGGGGGATCACTTCGAAGGGGAAAACTTGTAGTTTGTAGTTTGGATTGAAATAATCTTTTGTGACACCAGTCCTGGAACTTTCCTGACACACCTTTTTACACCAATAAATATTAGACCATTGGAAGGCCTGTTTATTTCCCTTTTTAATGGTGCTTCACTTTTAAGGAACAGACATTTTTGGGATGAGCAGCAGAGCTGAGTTTGTGAGATTGGTCCAGGACAAATTTGTCACATCTTTTCTGCCAATGCCGAACAGTTAATCTTCACAGCCCTAAGAAATGTTTGTTTTTGTTGATTAAACTCACACTTGGACAGTTTACAGGGAATTATCGGTGACAGGTCAAACCATTTACATCCTGACTGTGGGTGGGGTGGCCACCCCAGATTTTAGGGGCCGCCCCACTGGCTAAAACATGACACAAGAGGTCCCTAAATATAGACAAAATTTGACTGAGGTTAACCACAAGCAGAAACAAAATATATGTTAAACTTAAGCGTTCTGTGTTCAAGCCTTGGTATATCCTGGAGAATATTAGTGCTGATCAGTTGATAAGACTGTTTTTCATATCGGCTGTTGTACATAACAATGACTTCAGTTTTCAGATTCAGATATTGAGCAGTCTAAACCATTTTTTGAGACATCTGAGCTGCAGCAGATCCACCAGAGAAGCTTTAGGTGGTAAATATTGAACTTTCCAGTAAAGGAGGAAAATCAGAACACTCCTGAAACTCGCGACAAACTTCACCACTTTCAAAAGAGACTCTAAATCCGGAATAATCCGGCAGCAAACCTGCACTCACGTCTGATTTTCTATTCTTTGTCACCTGCAAAATGTCCTTTCATTATTTCATGCTGTTTATAGTTAACCTCCTCTTTCTAGTCTCAGTTTAGTTTTAATGTTTGATCTCATCACAGCTGTTTTAAATAATTCTCCACAAATTCTGACAACTGCATGAGTTGACTTTGTTCACTTTGTCTGTGTGCACTGTTTCCATCTGTAACAAATAAATACATTTATAAAAATAATGTGATTTCAGCCTTCAACGCCCAAGAACAAGTTTGGGGTGACAGTGGGGGAACAGAAGTCCACTAAAAGGTATGAAATGTGATTTAAGGAAGGTGGACAGAACTGAGTCAGGTTTAACTTTGTATTTATTCAGGTGTGAAGGAGTCATGTTTGTTTCTGGGACAATAAAAGTTTTTTTGTTTCTCTAGTCTGCGATTACCCGAGGTGGATGTGGGAGTCAAACATAAAGGGCATAAAATGGTAAGATATTTTTCTATTTTTGATCCAAACCGAATCTACCAAAACAAACAGTCAAATTCAATAAGGACACCCACAAAGCGAGAAGTTTGGTCAGTGCTGAGGGGCAAACAAACAACTGACCGCAGTGTTTAGAGGCTGTTGTGACCATTTCACACCACAAACAAACATTCAAGTCTAATTCAAAACGTCCAAATGAGGACCAGTTTGTCACCCGTCAGGCTTAAATCTAATTCTTCCATTTATGTCCTTGTAATTTAGACTGTAATATTAATGTTTTAATAATGGTATCTTATACTTCATGTTAATTTCCCCCCTTATCAGTATTAAAATGCCATTAAGCTTTGTTTTAAGCTGGAAAACATGACTCTCTGAAAGTAGGTCCAAAGATCAACCTGTCTTTATAAAGACTACTATTCATACTTAAATTGGTCAAAGTGCTCCGCAAACATATTTAAGGTCTCGTGTCCTGCAAAATTTTCTCTACTTTTAGATGTTGTTAGATGGTGTTTTATTTCCATTTATTTATATTTATTTCTATTTTTGTTTAGAACTGGCTTTTTTATATATATCTTTTTATCTGTAATAAATTACTGCTACTGAATCTCATTAATAAAGTACTATCTAATCTAATCTAATCTAGAAGGAGCTTGTGGGGCAGAAGAACTTGACACCTTTCACTGAACTCTCATGTCATGGCTCTGTTTTTACTTCCTGGAGTTTATGATGTCATAGCTATACAGCCTCCACCTACATGAGTGTTTTCTACTCATCACAGACAGACGCCATGACTGTTTTGAATGTCTGCTCCTCGTCCTGTAACCCCTCCTCCCTTCCATCAGACATCATTTGGGCAGCCAATCAACACAGAGCTCAGTATCATAGCCTCCTGCAGCCTCTAACCATGCAGTGCAGTTGGATCAGAATGATTCAGTGTCTGTAATCAGGCGGATCCATCTTGCCAAGCCCCAATCTACAATGACTGAAAGCAGCCCAAATCAGCATGGCCCAATCAGATTACATTGGAGTAGGAAGCGGTGGGAGCTACGAGCGAGTCGACAGAAAGAAGTGACTGCAAATGTAGAGATTAGCATTGATGCTAACAGCTTTGGTAGCAGTTTTATCAGATCTGGGCTGCATTTCTTTATTAAATGAAAAACAAACAACACTGAAAGCACTTCTTAATAGAAAAAATATTTTCACTCTACTTTTGACATGTTTTGGTGAAAGTTTGTTCTACAAAGTGGCTTTAGTTTTATATTTTAGACTGTGGCAGTAACACCCACCTACTTTATCATCTGATTGGCCTGTAATGAATGTGATTGACAGACCATTCGTCCGATAACCTGCTGGATATGTTTCTGAAAGCTTTTGCCCTCCCCAAACACTTTCTATGAGCTGTTGGGCCGAAGGAAATATATTGATTGGTCCATCCGTTGTGTCAGGTTAGGCTAAGCTCATTTTCTACTAATTTTGTTCAGCTGTATGTGGAGGGCGCAACCTTTTCTTTGGGCTCCCTGCTCCGCTAGGCCTTGAGTGATGCTTCCCTGTATGACTGACCCTGTAGAGTGCAGACTTCAATCCAGTTCTGTTCTTTTTGTCTAGCAATAAATCTTTGTCTTATTCAATTAAGAGTTATAACATCATTAATAACAACTTTAAATAAGTGCTATCCAGATTTTGTTGACTCATTATTTTCGTCATAGTTTTTGTCAACAACCTTTTTTCCCTAACAAAACTAGACAGTAACTAATAAAAACAAGTGCACATGGACACAAACTAAAACGAAATTAACTGACATTTTCATCAACAAATAAAAACTAGACTCAAATGTTTGACAGAGACTCTCATTTAGAAAGTAGAGACAAGTTAGGAATATATCCAATCACAGCTACTTTGGTTGTGTGGAAAGGTTGGATGAGTTAAGAGGGACATCCAATCACAGCTGCCTTAGCTTGGTGGTGGTGGGATAAGTTGTGGAGCGATCCAATCAGAGCTCCTCTCTTTATGAATTGATATATTCATGTAGAGCAGGTTCACTGTTTGTTGTCAGTTCTGGTATTGTAACTGAGATGCTCTGCCAGGTAGCCTAAATAAAGGTGACTGCATTTCACACAGAAGTTCAATTTGTTTCTGTTCATTTATACATTCAGACTTTACTAGCATTCAATAAAGGATTGTTAGATGTTTCATTTTATCCAAGGGCTCTAATTTCGTAGACCAGGCGCAGGCGGGGCACACCTGCCCTGTGTCGCGCCTGCGCCGCGCCAACGGGGTGTGTCCAGGGCATTTTGCAAGTTTCGTGCACGGCGCAGTCTGGCGCAGAGAGGCGCACCCACGCCTCCGTCCCTCCTACCGGCGTAAGTAGCAGAGAGGGAGGAGAGAAGACGTTAGTGGGTTTAACACAGCCGAGTGTGATTTGCACCAATCAAATGATCGCCTCTCCTCGCCTTTAAATGCGCCGCAGGCGAGGCGCAGTGACAATTTCACCTCGGTGGCGAAGATGGTCAGAGCCGCTGTCACTTTTGCAGCAGCTGGGAGAGCGCAGAGGCCACTGGGCCGCGCATCGGAGGACACGATGTACGTCCGTGTGGACCACCTCGCGGGACAGATGTAATCTGTTCCTGTGTGATAATAGGAGTTCAAAATTAGGTGATAATTACATTTAAACACAGCAGCAGGTTAATCCATTTATCATTTATCATTTATCATGCTTGTGATCAACATGACCATTCCTGGTCTGTCATCGCCAAATAGCAGCGCCTGAGGTGAAAATATATATTTCCTCCTCATCCAACTTGCAACAATTTACTCCATCTTTTTAGCTCACGTTACGAATAAAGATTAAAACAGAGAAATATGGGCAATCACAGGTAAATCCTTAAGACACCGAGTGACTTACATTTATTCAGCGAGCGTCTCTCTCTTTTTTCTTTTCTTTTGAATTTCATGAGATGAGAGAAGCCGGATACTCTGTATCGGATGATGTGGCTGTTTGTGGTTGGCTGAGAGATGTGAACTCGTTAATTATGACAAACGTCTCTGATCTGACATCAGATGTGATGGGATAATTAAAATAGATATAAATGTATATGCTGGTTCAGACAGTTACATTAAATAGTGGTTGTTGTGACTGTTTATTGCATTGAAATATGCCTGACACTGTGGACACCTGCCTGTGAGGTTTTGGTGACGTGTGCGCACTGAGCGTCTTTCAGCCAAATTACCACTGCCTGGGGTGCTCCTCGTCTGCGCCGACAATAGACCAGGTTGGAGCTGGCGGGCTTTTAGTGCACCTTCTGCACAGTTTTTTGGCACGAAGTTGTCACTGCGCCAAGCTGAATCTGTTGACACTTCCCCTCCCCCTGGTGCCCACTTCCCCGGTCTACCAAATTGCCATTGCTGCGCACGGCGGTGCGCCGGACGAAATTACCACTGCGTGGGGTGCACCAGGCTGCGCCACCCTGAGTTGCGCCAGGAAATTAGAGCCCCAAGTGTTAAACATGACTTCAGACATTCAAGGAAACATAAAAAATGCCTGACCCTTTACACTTCATATTTTAGTCGACTAAATTTACAGTAGATTTCTTCGACTAAAATGTAAAACTCAAACTAAACAATTTGGAAGACTAAATTACAACAAAAAATGAAAGATATTTCAGGCAAAAGACTATCAGTAAAACTAAATTAAAAGGTGCTGTCAACATAACCTCTGGTGCTATGTGATATTTGTGACAGATGTGACCAATAGTTAGCGTAGGCCAGTGGTGCAGACTGAGGGAAACAATGCTGAGGCACCGCCCCCACCTATGACGAGATGTGGACTGTATCTGTGCTAACAGGCTGTATTTGATTTCAGGGTGTGTCCTTGGCGGGCGAGGGTTTTGTGGAATCAGTGGAAAAGCACGCAGAGGACTGTCTGGGCAGGTATGAACGGTCATAAAGTCTGAGTGTGATAAAGAGTCTGATTGTTTTGAGAGTTTAATCTGCTGCTGTTTGTTCTTGTAGCCTGGAGATCACTGAGGAGGACATTGAGGAATTGATGCAACAGAAGGTGACACACACTTTGTCTCTTTTAACAGAAACCCATCAGTCTTCTCTACACCCTCTAAACACTCTTCTTCTGTTTTTCCAGACCTATGTGTCCAAGGAGGAGGTGGTGGAGTGGGTGATCAGGCACAAACACAACGCCGAACAGTAAGAGCTTTATGGTTAGAGGTTTTGTCTGAGGCAGACCTCAGTGTGACTTAAAGAGCCCATATTGTTCTTGTTCAGTTTTATATGACCTTAGGTTCCAGTTCCATTAGCTGCCAGAAGCATTTTGTCCCCCAGACCTACCAGTGACCTACCAGTGACCTACCAGTGTGACCTTCTACCATTGTTTCATCAGCAGTTTGAGCCCATTGGCTTTAAGTAATAAGCCCAGTGTAGAGCATAGCGATTGAATGAATGCAGTGTCATTGACAACATGGAACAAGCAGCAATGAACAGACTTATAACAACAGGGCAGACTGGTCACGCAATCAAAGCAGACAGGACCCTTGTGGGAAAGGGAGCCTGAAAATGACAGGAGCTCCAACAGAGTGTCTCAGACAGAGAGAAGATAAAGGTGGATCAGGGGTACTCAGTGTATGAGAACTATACTCCTTCAAAATGTTTGGGAAATTTTTTTAAGTTGAGTATTTCTCCCCTTCACTGAATGGTCTTGTATTTTATATTGTTGGAAAGTCTGATTAGTCAACTTTACAACCAGGTACAACTTGTAAGGATCGTGAATTCATGGAATGAGCATTACAGCTAAACGTGAGGGTAGCACCCAAAAAAAATGTGCCAAAATCCCCTCTATCCCTGGAAGAAAGCTTCTGTGGATCTTCAGTGAAGCAAGGCCAGGAAACTGGTCTTCTTGGGCTGTTGTCCTCCTGGGACGCCCACTTTGCAGACTGTCTTTGGCTCCACTAGTCTCACTTATCTTAATCATAATAATGATAATAATAATAATAATAATAATAATAATAATAATAATAATAATAATAATAATAATAATAACATTATTTGGTTTACAAGGTTTACAAAGTGCTTTGACAAACACTCAAGAACATACAGACAGCAATTACAAGAGCTTCAGCACAAAAGGAAATTAAAACAAAGAAAAAGTTGGTCCTAAGTCTGGAAACGGTACCAGGGCTGACACCAAGTTATGCTGCCACTCGTACAGCTCGTACAGGAACACCAGCTTCCACTTGAAGGGGATTTTCACACTTTTTCTTGGGCGCTACCAACATGTTTAGCTGTGTTTCTCATTCCAGAAATGCATGATTGTTCATTGTAAACTGGGCAGGATCCCTCGTTTTACCTCTCTGTAAAGGTGTCTGCTCAGGCTTTCCAACAACATCACATACAATACCATCTGGTACTATTAAAGGGGAGAAATGATTTACCAAATAAGCAATTCTGTACTTTTTTAAGCAGTGTAGATGTTTTTTTTAATATTGGTGATTGCAAAGATACTCTAGCGGTCATGAAAAAAGAATATATGTACTTGAGTTAAGGAAAAACATGAGCTCTTTAAGTGTTTTTGCAGTTTTCTAGGTTGAGAAGTTCATTTTTTTCCTAATAAACAGACAAAAAAGACAATAAGTAATGGGTCTTCTACTTTTAAAAAGAAACAAAAAAAGTTTTGGAAATCTGAGACTTTTCTTTTAAAAATGAGAATGAAATATTTCAGGATCAGAGGATGAATCAGCTTTATTACCAGTAAACCAGGGTATAATAAAAATACCTTTGAATAGGAACAATCATGCATCAGTCCCTGTGTGGATGGAAGTCCACGTCTCCATCAGCATGGAAACAAATTCTGAAGACATAATACATCAGAGAGCACTGTTAATGATATTTGGTGTTATTTTTCGGACATTTTGTGCTTCAAACTCTTTAAAAAGTCAAACGGGATGTGATTTTCATTCCTAAAGGAGTAACAAGTATAAAAAGAAGAACGCAAAGTCCCTGGGCTGAAACTAGAGAGGAGTAATGAAGGACAGACTATGCAGCATTAGACTGATTAGCCTAATGTAGTCTAATGCAGAGCCAAATAACCAAATAGTGGGGTCACAGATGTTTTTTGAGGCAGTCTAAGTCTACATTCACACTTTAGGCAAAAGTTTTTCCCCATGTTTCCCCATATCTGATATTTTTATGAGAGTCTGAATGCCACCAATCACATGTTTTCTCAACAGACCCAGGCCACTTTCATATGTGGTCCTAAACCAGACACATATCTGAAGTTTTTCAAAGCGACCTCACTCTGAACAGTCATTTCACCCGACTTTTAAGTTATTGAAGTGAACCAGTCATCACAAATTTGTGCCAGAGGAGGCAAGAAGCAGAAAGAACCAATGTAAAGAATGGACAAAACAGTTACGGATGAACTCTGTCAGTAAAGCCCCTCACTCACAATCCCACCACTCCTAGTTCAGACTCCACATCCTCACAGACCTCTGAACGGGAGAAGTCACGTCTTCTCCTGCACATGTGGGTCACTTCAGGGCTGAAGTCTGATGGCACCACATTTAAATTATAACATGAACAACAACGCAAAAAAAAGAATTAATAATAAAATCAGAATTGAGCATGAAGACCTGCTGTGCGAGTACAGCCTAAGTGTTTCTGAGGAATTCCTGTGATCATGTGTTATAACTACACAGCAGCTTATGGGTGAGTACTTTACTCTTACAGCCCCTTAGATGCAAAGAATTTTATGTTTTACTGCTGATTTGACACATTCAAGGGTTTCACAGGCAACAGGGAATTCTTGGGACAGAGTTTGATTCATTTTTAAAGCTCCAAAATGAAACAACTTTTGAGTTTGTACACACTCTGTAACTCCAAACACTAAAACGGAGCATTAAAAACTTTGTATGAAAGAGCAAAGCAGCAGCTGTTCAAGCATGTGTATTTACAGAATAACCCAGTGAGCTTTAACCAGCTTTACAATCACTCATGAATGTTAAATTGACCAATAAACATGTTCAAATAAAGTGGAAATCTCAATTAAAATTAAATATTAATGAGACAAAAATCTGATTTTTTAATGTTTTTTCCATTTCCATAACAAACCAGTGGGATTGAGTTTCAGAAATATTATGTCCAGTCATAACAGCTGAAATGGTTTTGATGAAATACATCACAGTTTCTGCTTTTGTTCCGATGATGATGTCTCTGTGTTTGATGCTGTAGTCTGAAACTACCTGATGTGGAAGTGGGCATCAAACAGACGGGACATGTGAGTCATTTTTTATTATTTTTATCATTAAACCCAGAATGTTTAAAATGAGAGAGTGATTCTCATCATCAGATGTATCTTTTGGTTTCAGCCTCGAGCACCACAGCACAAACATGGAGGTTCATCCAAGGACCATGAGAAGACTAAAGAGAGGTATGAGACCTCATCTGAGGGAGGTGGGCTGATAAAGGGCTGACCTGATGGTGAACAATCATGTGAAAAAGATGATTTTTAGGTTGTAATGCAGATTATACAGTGATGACCTTTGACCTGACTGTGTTGTTGCTTCAGTCTGCAGTTACGTGAGGTGAATATGGGGATAAAACGTGGAGCGCAGCACAAGGTATCTTCATGGTTACCTTCAGTTTTCCATTCTCATTCTCTACTTTTAATGTTTTTTTAATATATTGATTATTTTGTAAAAATCTAAACTGTGTGATTTTTTCAGATTAAATGCATAATGTTTTTATTATGATTTTTAACTAATTCTCAAAAGTTTTATTTTTTTACTTACTTGTGATGTCGATTTTGTTAGTTAAATCGTGTGATATGATCTCTGAAGGATATTTTAATATGCCCTTGTCGGTATAACGATTTATTTATTACATGTGAACATCACTCTGAATTGTGTTAATGTGTGGTTTCAGCTGTCAACATCAGAGTATGAGTTTGGGCTGAAGGATCATGGGAAGGAGCATCATGACAGGTATGAAACTTCATCTCATGGCAGCTGATAAACTGTAGAGAACAGAGCAGGCTCATGCTGGCCTGTCACACGATGACTTATCAAGTGATTTTAAAGTCAAAAACAACTTTGAAAAGTCAGAATTAAATCATAAGATCTGCAAAAGGAGGGTACGCTTCGACATGTGGAATGGAAGGTGCTAAAACTTGAATAAGTATCTGGGCCAAACACTGCAGGAAAATTAGAAACAGTGCAACACATTTATCTTGTTTCTGCAGATATGTATATTGCGCCAGTAGATTATGTCACAGACAAGATAGAAAAAGCTAAATTAGACTTCCTGTTCATTCTCAGTTTGCCACATGGATGGAAAAATTGCCCTGGTTTGTAAAAAATGTTTCTATTCTGGGTCAGTTATTCAGTAAATCAGGTCACTTTGAGATTTATTGTTGTCTAACTAAACTTCCAGTTGAGCTTTTTTGGGGCAAAATTCATGAGGAGAGTTAGGAGCTCCCATTCACACTGGCAGAAAAACACCTGAAATTAAACTGAAATTCCCCAGATGAGCTGCCTATGTGAATGCAAACACCAGGGTTTTTCACCCAGTCTTCACCCCGATTTTTACCTGCTGCCCCACTAGTATTTCTCCCCTCCCCCACCTCTCGATTGACTGACATGCAAACTGCAGGGAACCTTCTTGTTGTGAGGAGCAAATAGGGTGCTCTCACACTAGGGCCAATGATCAGTGCAACGCTTGAGCCCGATCGCCCCCCAGTCACAGGTGCCTGGCCAGCACACACTCACATTGTCTCTCTCTGAATCTCACTTCGGTATGCTTCCATCAAGCATGCAGCTGTTATGTTCATGGTTATCTGCAGCTGATAATGTCATCGTGTTCATCTCTCTCTGCCACTGCGTTTTACGCATCAACAATAATCCTTATCCACACACAGATCAGCCAATGTGATGACTGAATATTTAGTGTTACACATCTCAAAAACAGAGTTACAATAGTTCTATTTTGTGTCTAAAAAAGTATGAAGGCTAAAAAATATCAGGCACTTGGCACTTTTGACTTAACATGACCTTTCCCTGACATCTATTCAAAAGAGCACCCATGTACTCATTTACCAATGTAACAGACATCACCAAGTGCAGCCACAGGCTCTCCTTGGGCTGTTGATGGTTAATTTTGGTTTATGTGTCAATAATTGTGGTTTGTTTGTTGAAGCATGACGGTTGCCATCACAGTCTGCATTTGTTTCAGTGATTGTTTTTGTGTCTTTTGCCAAAGTTTACAATTTCCTGAGATGAAAGTTGATATAAAACAACCAGAGCATTTCTTGGTAAGAAACATTTTTTCATTTTAACTTCTTTCTATTGAAGTGAAAAACTGTACTTTGAACCAGTATGATTTTAGTCGTCAGATTGGTGAGTAGTCCTCGTGACTGGTTTTCAAATTTTCTTTCAGTCGTCACCATCCCAGTACGAGTTTGGGGCGTCATTGGGAGATGACAAGGCCCTTCGAGAAAGGTATGAAATATTAGCTCAAAAACCATTTATTCAGTGCCTGTTTCCACACCTAATGTTTTTTTTTTCCATTTGAAGCACTTCAACCTCAGTTTCAGAGCACTTCTCATCAGCACTTAGATTTGCTGAGCTACTTGAGATGACTTCAGCTTCTCTAAGATATACCTGTAAGACAGTTCAAAATAGCTGAAACAGCATTAATTATTGATTGAAGTCATGGGAATATCTAACCCAACACACCAGTTGGACTGATTAAAGTATCTCACTAGTCCATCTGAGAAGAAGCCCATAGAAAGTGTTTGGCGAGGGCAGAACCTTTCACAAGCATATCCAGCGGGGGACTGGATGATTGTTCTGTCAGTCACACTCATTGCAAGTCAATCAGATAATTTAGTAGGCAGACGCTACTGCACTACAGAACATGAGCCACTACGAAAAACAAACTCTCATCAAAACATGTCCAAAGTGGTGCAAGAATATCCTTACTATAGGGAGGTTTGTGATTTATTAAAGAAATGCTGCCCAGATCTGATAAAAATGTTTCTGAAGCTGTTAGCATCTATGCTAATCTCTATATAAGCAGTCACTTCCTGCTGGCTGCCCTGAGCTGCAGCCAGCGACACTTCTGGAGTTTTTCTTGACCCCAAGGTGCAAAATGGGCAAGGAAAACGCTCTCCATTATGGTAGACACCATGGACCCAGTGTCTACAAAGCAAGGGACATTTACGTCACCCATGCGCCCATCTAAATGTGGACAAGACGACATGAGCATGGCAACTTCCTCCACCGCACCTGGGACCACTCTGGAGCCAGTGTCTGCACCCCCGAACTGTGGCTCTGAAGTCCGATGGGCGCTAGTTTTCCGAAGGCCGAGCAGTGAGGGGAGGCCTATTAGTCTGCTGGGACCAGGAAGGCAAAGGTGGCTGGGGTCGAGGGGGAACACGTATCCCCTCACACCACTGTGCAAAGTGCCCAGGTTCCTGCAAATAACCGGACCACGATTAGTGGGGCGAACATGGTGATGCACTGGTTGGGACGTTAATGGTGATGTGACTGTTGCAGTAGGGAGATACTCTGAGTCAGCTGATTCAGCTGCTCCTGCTGAAGCTTCAACATTTCACTCATCACACTTAGCTCTGATGCCTGGGTTGTGTCAGCCACCACCTGAGGGCCACCCTGCGTGGCGTACTGGGGGCCGAGAACAGAAGGAACAGAATGGCTTCGACCCCTAGCACCCCCTGGTAGGCCCTCCCGCTCCCACCTGATGGCTTCAGCTCTCACCTCAAGTAAGTCAGCGTTAGGCTGCCTGCGCACAAACTGCTTAAGCTTGCGATGTAGAGCCCCATCTAACACCTGCTCTACAAATTGATCCCGCAGTAGCTCTTCAGCATTGGGGATGGCTCTTGTTGTTTTACTGCCTCCATAAGGTGCCATAAGGCCAATGACAACTCCTGCAGTGTTTCACCCTCTTGTTGCCGTCTAGAAAAGAATGCCTCCTGAAGAGCAACATAAGACTCAGCACACCCATAAAGCTCACATAAGATATCAATAATACAGTCTGGATCAGCTCGTTCTGCATTAGAAAGGTTTTGTACCTTCTCTCTTGCCTCTCCCTCAAGGTAGTCAAACAAGAAGCAAGCCTGATCTAAGATGGAAAGATGCCGAGCTCTCCCACAAGCTTCCACCTCCTCAAGCCACTGTTCTAGCCCTGTACCCCCTTTCCCCCTAAACATGGGACATTTTCTATCTCGGGGCACAAAGACAAGTCTCTCAGTAGCTGTAGGGGGAGCAGCAGAAGTAGAGGGTGCAGTGCTAGAGCCGGGCACGGACGCAGCCCGCTCCTGCTGCAGCCTCTCACCGTCTGCTTTTAGCTGTGCAACCAAACCCCTCAACTCTGCTAACTCTTTCTTCATTGCAGTGCCCCGACCATAGGCGCAAATCCCGGGGGGGGGGACGCAGGGGACGTGTCCCCCCCTTCCACAAAGTTGTCTCCCCCAAAAATCCAGTTCAAATAAGATTTTGCTAGTAGTACAGTAACATGTTTTGACGGTATAATACAAATAACACTACTTAAAAACACACTGTCAGACAATTTTAACTGTTAAAGATTACAACCCCCCTCCCTTCACAATGGTTTGGTCCAAACTGTTTCTCCCGGCGACCGGCGTAGCTGCTGTATTAAAACACAGAATGGTTGATAAGTTGTTTATCACTTCACTTGTTCAACAAGCACAACATGAAAAGCAAAGTTTCAACTCCTGTGTTTAGAGTCTGCTGGCATGTTTTAAATTAACACAGCACGTAGCTAATAGGATGTTTATTTTTAAGCTAAATCGAAATTTGCACTGTATATAGCACATCTTTTCATCTTAGTTTGTAATGAATCTGTGAATTGTCCAGAGTTTTTCTCTGCTGCTGGCTGCAAACAGCCTCTCCTCTCTGCCTGATGCAACAGACTGAGAGCAGTATATTGTAGCAAACTCAGTTACACTTAATGATTTAAATAAATAAAGGTTTGTATATTTATATGTATAATTTAAAAGTGAAAAGGTTTGTAAATTTAAGTTTTGTAATATATTCAGATTTTGTTTTCTTTTTGACAGTTTAATAAAAGCACGCTTAGAAGTTTTTCTTCTAGTTTTAGAACTTTTATTGAGCTCTCAGTTTTTGTAAAGCTGCTGTAGTGTTGATAAGACTTGTGTTAATGATGAGATAGGAAATTCTGTTAGGTCACATATGGTGGAGTTCACACCTTCCAACCAATACAACTCTTGGAATTGCTGATTGAGCATAAACAAACCTGTTGACAGGTAGGATATGGACTAACAAGGAACAATGGCATACAGTTAGTGTTTAATACAATTATGCAAGACATTTGAGAAAGTATCAAAACAACACAGCACAAATACAGCATTTATCTAAATGTCCCCCCCAAGAATTACTCTCTGAAATTTTACTGTTTATTGTCCCCCCAACATTAAAGAGGGATTTTTGCCACTGGCCCCGACCAATGAACAGAGGAGTGGTAAATAAGGAGTGGCACAGCAATCCTTACAGTAAATGCTACAGATACCACTGGGGGCAACAGCTGCTTTGCTTTTTAACAATACGCACAGTCAACACTTAGCTCTGCACAACAAAAATGCATTAGCATAGATAAAATTCAAAACCAAACCAAGGAAAAGGAGGGGAATAAAAAGAAAAAACTGGAACACACGTCTCTGCTCTAGAACAATTATCCTGCCGACAATGCTAGATTGTGACCACTGGGGGGAGGGTGTGTGAGCTGAGGGCTTGGACCTCTAACCCTTCAAATAACTTTGACCATAAAGGTAGATGTCCGACAACGCCACCTTGGGAATTTCACCCATAGAATCAAACCATTCACCTTAAGGATACAGGTCCATTATTAAGCAGGCAGGAGACTTGGTTCCAGTATAAACAAAAATAATCTTTATTAAGCAGAGCAAAATGTAAAAGCTATTAAAACCCAGTTAAAAAGGGAATGGGGGAAAACTAAGGGGACCAGTCAGAGGCTGAGACGTACTAGGGGTGAAGTGCCTTTGACAGCGTGGGAGCAGCAGCGGGTGCCAGGTGAACCGGAAGTGGATGAAGCCGAGGATCACCAAGCAAGAGAGCCACCGGAGGTTCCCCTACCTCCTTTTTTAGGGTGCCCCAGGCGCTCATTGGCTGACACACACCCTGGGAGTTAAGTGCAGATGAGAGTGGCAGCAATCTCATCCTGCTACACATATATAAAATACACTTAAAAACATCATCCAAACCCAACATGAATCTAGCATGAGCGCAGCATAGGGCTGAACAATATATCGTATCAATATCGAGATATGAACATTCAAGATATTAATATCGAAAAGCAACAATATAAATGATATAGATTTCCCCCGCGCTAAAACTGCAGTTTCCGCATTCTTTTGTATTATGTTGTTTTTATATTTCTGAAAAATGCTTGGATTTCACCGAACCCGTAGTCATATCATATCGTATTGATATCGAGATATCTGGCATGGATATCGAGATATGAAATTTTGTCCATATCGTTCAGCCCTAGCGCAGCACTGGGCCAGCCTTCAGTGCAGTGCATCTGCAGGAGGCTCACAGCAACAGTGGTCAGGAAAAAAGTGTCAAGCAGCTGGAGATCTTGAACAGATCCAGTCTCATGTTGAACAGCCATCTACCAAAGCTGTGTTGGGGTCTGGGTGAGAGAAGGGAGGTGGGCAGCGACAAAGGGGCTAAAGTAAGAATTGGAGGTAGTGACAGATTCATGGACCAATCATAGATCTGTCCTCATCATATTTGTCTCAGTTGAATATAAATTTATTTGGGGTGAGCCCCTTGAGATGTGGCATCTGGTTTGTAAGGGGGTCCTCATGTCTATATGGCTGTAAAGGTATTTTTGTGGAGGTAAAATCAGCAACAACAATGGATGAGCAGTCAATGCTGAGGTGATGAAAATGTTCTCTTGTCTTCTGCTGCAGTTTGGACTTGCCTGATGTGAGCGTGGGTCTGAAACATAAAGGACATGAAATGGTAAGAGTATCTTATTTTGTACTTTTTATCTCAAAACCAGATACTTAGTCATAACAGAGTTATGATTGTGGTTTTAGATGTTGTAGATGTTGAACAGTCTGGATGGTTTACATATTCACAGCCTTTAGCATCAGAGGTCAAGTTTGGGTTTTCTCTGGAGGACCACAAGAAGACTGAATACAGGTATGTGATTTTATAATTGTATTTAAAAATCCTCATTGAAATGGTGAGGAGAAGGAGAGGAATTGGTAACTAAAAGTTTGTTGTAAAATCGTAGCAATGCTGAAATTGTGGATATCTGTTATATTGATATTTCTTAACTCATTACTGCTGATACAGATATTTCTCAACAAGAACACTGAGTCTTAACATTGTAAGTTGACTCAATGCTTTCATTGTGAGCCTATTTGTTTGAGGAACAGACAAAAAATAAGAAAAACATCTTTTACTCTTAAAATAATGAAACTCATGACTTGGCAGTGTTGATAAGGTGAAGCATTTTGGTTCATTTGTTTTGCTGATTCTGCTGATATAAGGCAGATATATCAGCTGTAAATATCAGCAAAAATTTCAAAATTAGCAAAAAATGTTATCATACTTTGAAATGATGAAAATGTTCTCTTGTCTTCTGCTGCAGTTTGGACTTACACGAGGTGAACGTGGGTCTGAAACATAAAGAACATGAAATGGTAATGCCTCTCTTACCTTATAATGTCAAACCAATTTTTTACTTAGACAAGAATCATAATTATGGTTGCTAGATGTAAATGTTTGACGGTCTGGATGGTTTACATATTTTAGCCTTCAGCATCAGAGGTCAAGTTAGGGTTTTCTCTGGAGGACCACAAGAAGACTGATGACAGGTATGTGACATCTTGTCAGAGAAGTGGTGATACTGTAATGAAATTAAAATAAACAGGTGAGCAGAATATAAGAAATGGGTCTGTGAAAGTTTTGTGATAGAGTGGTGAAGGAATGAGTCTGAAAATTGGGCAGTGAGTCCCCATTTTAGAACTTGTAGGTCCCTCGTCACAAAGGGCTCTAATTTTGTAGACCAGGTGCAGGCGCGGCACACCTGCCCTGCGCTGCGCCTGCGCCTGCGCCACGGCAAAGGGGAGTGTCCGGGGCATTTTGCAAGTTTCGTGCACGGCGCAGTCTGGCGCAGGGAGGTGCACCCATGCCTCTGTCCTTCCCACTGGTGCAAGTAGCAGAGAGGGAGGAGAGAAGGTGTGAGTGGGTTTAACACAGCCAAGTGTGATCTTCACCAATCAAATGAACGCCTCTCCTCACCTTTAAATGCGCCGTGGGCGAGGCGCAGTGACAATTTGACAATGGTGAAGGAGGTCAGAGCCGCTGTCAATTTTGCAGCAACTGGGAGAGTGCACGGGCCACTGGGCCGCTCATTGGAGGCCACGATGCACGTCACCGTGTGAACCACCTCGCAGAACAGATGTAATCTGTTCCTGTGTCATAATAGAAGTACAAAATTAAGTGACAATTACATTTAAACACAGCAGCAGGCTAATCCATTCATCATGCTTGTGATCCACCTGCATTCCTGGTCTGTCATCGCCAAATAGCAGAACCTTTGGTGAAAATATATCTCCTCCTCATCCTCCTTGCACTAATGGACTCCATCTTTTTAGATCATGTTACGAATAAAGATTAAAACAGAGAAAAATGGGCAATCACAGGTAAATCCTTAAGACACCGAGTGACTTACATTTATTCAGCGAGCATCTCTCTCTTTTTTCTTTTCTTTTGAATTTCATGAGATGAGAGAAGCCGGATACTCCGTATCGGATGATGTGGCTGTTTGTGGTTGGCTGAGAGATGTGAACTCGTTAGTTTACGTCACTCTTCCAGCTACCGTCAGGTTTAGTTTCCATTATGACAAATGTCTCTGATCTGACATCAGATGTGCCGGGACAATTAATATAGATACAAATGTATGTGCTGGTTCAGACAGTTACATTAAATAGTGGTTACTGTGATTCTTTATTGCATTGAAATGTGTGTGACACTCTGGATACCTGCCTGTGAGGTTTTGGTGACGTGTGTGCACACCCATCTCGGCGCAGCCGGTCTACCAAATTGCCAAATTGGCTGCGCACGGCGGTGCACTGGACAAAATTACCACTGCACGGGGTGCGCCAGGCTGCGCCACCCTGAGTTGCGCCAGGAAATTAGAGCCCAAAGTCTTCAGGGCTTCAGAATCAGTTTGTGGGTTAAATAGCTGAAATGTCTGGGGTGAACACAAATGAAATTTTAAGGTTTCTTTCGCAACATGATATGTATCAGGCAATGACCTGATTTTGAATTTTAAAGTGGATTGTGTTTTTGAAGATTGTTTACTAATGAGCTGCTAACAAAACTACAAACATGTCTGGGAGCTCTGATGCAATCATTTTCGATATGTATTTTTTTACATAATAATAATAATACAGTAATGTAAATACAATGAAAGCCATGGAAACTTGATCAGGTCATTTGGAAAAAGAGATTATTCTTAAGCAAGAGATCACAAGGTCACGTTATAGGTTGGAAATATTGCAGCAGCTTTAAGTTGATCTGCCATTTTGTAGTCTAATAAAACTCTCAATGACTTTGTTTAAGCTCATTATTATCAAGAAGAACAGTTACTGTCTGCTGTTGAAGTGATGATAATGTTCTCTTGTCTTCTGCTGCAGTTTGGACTTACCTGAGGTGAATGTGGGTCTGAAACATAAAGAACATGAAATGGTAGTCATTCTTTTACATTATTATGGCTCAACCAAAAAATTAAACAAAATCATCATCGTGTTTTTAAATGTAGATGTTTAACAGTCTGGATGGTTTACATATTTTCAGCCTTCAGCATCAGAGGTCAAGTTTGGGTTTTCTCTGGAGGACCACAAGAAGACTGATGACAGGTATGGGACATTTCAGAGGAGAGTGAAGACTGTGAGGCAATAAAATTATGCATGAAAAGTGCCTTTATTTAAGCAGTATTCTCATTTCGTGTGGCCCAGACCTGGAACCAAATACCAAGCACTTTACGTGAACTACCAACTCTGATTTTCTTTTCCAAGCAACTCAGAGCATGGCTGTTGGAAAACCAGATCTGTGATCATAACCGTGTCTAATTTTGTATGTGTGTCTAATGGGCTCAATATGTTGGGGCACCTTCCATAACTGTCTGCTGTTGCGTACATAAGACATCAATGAATGCTTTGTTAGTGCAATATCTACCCACAGATCTGCATGTGCAACCATGTGCTATGGGCATCGTGCAATATTATACTCAATCTGGCACTTTATAATCCTGGGTAGTAGGGTAATGTGCAATGCAACAGGCACTTTTGTCTCTGTGCAATAATGGGTATTGTGCAATATAATGGTGACCTGAGCTCCCAGGCAGCTAGCACTGTGCACTTTAGTATTTGGCTCTTTAGCACTATGGCACTTTAGTTAGCACTCTAGCACTTTATAATTCATTGTGTATAACTCCCATGGTCCCCCAACTCACAGCCTATTTTTATTCTTGGACTGTATGTCATCTGTATTGTTGCTTTCATTAATGCATATTGTCCCATTAAAAAAAAAAAAAAATCCTAAATAAGTGCCAGGAAGAATGGGTTCGAGAAGAGTATGTAGTAATGTGGACAATTATGTTTTTGAGTTCCTGAGATGGATACAGTTACTGTCTGCTTCTGAAATCATGAACATATTCTCATGTCTTCTGCTGCAGTTTGCAGTTACCTGATGTCAAAGTGGGTTTGAAACAAAAAGGATATCAAATGGTATGTGATCAATCTTTGTGCTTTTTAAATGTTCCACATGAATATTCATAACAGAGTTATTAGATGTAGATGTTTGACAGTCTCATTGGTCTGTTTGTATTTTCAGCCTCCAGTATCTGAGTACAAGTTGGGGGCTCAGCACACTGGTCACATTGAGGAGAGGTATGAAACGTGGACTGATGTGGTACATTACTCATAAAATAAGATTTAGTATTGTGATTAAACAAACTGTGCGTGTTGGCTGCAAGACAAAAACGTGTTGCAGGTCTTTGTTGGTATTCTCTGGCCTTTCTCACTCAGATGAGCTTATCACAGTGTCAGCGTAGCTGGTGGGTCATCCATCTATAAATGTGAGATTTTCACTTTCAACACTGAAGGTGAGACTCAGTCAGGCCCACAGAGAGCTGTGTGACAAAAGCCTGGTTTGGCTTATCTATGGACAATCTCTCCTGGTCTGAAGAGAAAGCTTTTTTTTTGGAGATCAGATCTTCACTCACATAGGAACCCTCTTTTGGAGCTGTTTAGTCATTTGTTCTGTTAGTAAATGTATCCACCATGCCTAATGTAATCAATACTTCTTTAAGGGCCCAAGCTCAGTAACAAAAACCTGAAAACAAACCAGTTAAACGGACAAAGTTCACGTCAGGTCAGGTATGGGAGCATATGCTAGGTTGGTACTTACCTCACCAACCTGTTCCCTGTACTTCTTCGGCCTCCTCATGGCCTTCTTCCAGGCCTGTGCCGGCCCCATGTTCCAACTCTTTGGGTATCCTTTGAGCTGACCCCTCCACCATGCACCCGGTCGCCCTGTGCTCTGGTCCAACCCACTGTGTCCTAGGCACCCAGTGTACAGTGAGCTTGATCAGGTTCAGAAGAGTGCACCAGGTGCCCTTTGCTATCCCCACCCCCCTGAGCACATCAGCACTGGACACATGGTCCTGCCAACAATACCCAAAAATGCATTGAAGGGAAATAGTCATGAAGGAATCCAGCCGGCATCTTCATGCAGAGCGTACCAAGGCTGGTAGGACCAGGGACCTAAAGACTCTGACTTTCGTTGGCATGCTCAGATACTGTGAGCACCATCCCCTCTTGTCCAATAAACTCATTGCCCCATAAGCCAGGCCGAGGCTATGATTGATCTCAGTCTCACAATCAGCAGATCGATGAATTCACTGCCAAGGTGAGTGAACTACTACACAACTTGTGAGAAAATACAGGCAAGGAAACTAAGCTCACACAAACATATCCACTGACAAAGTCAACCATAGTGTCAACTCAAAGTCACCGATTTACACGGTCACTAGTTTGACTAATAAACCAAAGTTTTAAAGACATCTAAAAGAGCATTTACCCGTCATCAGTTGGATGAACAGTCATGTCTGTGTCTAAACAGTCTCACACATTTTTTAAATGTTGATGATCGTGGTCTTGGTTTATCAGTTTGTCTTTAAAATCTTTCTGCTTCTACATTGATCCTACTGGTCATGTGAAGACTACACCTCTCATCTGTTGAATCAACACAGTGGACACTTTGCAGCCATCATGCATCTGCATAGTTTACAGTAGGCAGAAACCTCCAGATCTGAAAGTGGAGGAAGTGCCAAAATCTGTAGTACCTCAAGTGTCCACCTGAGGCTGGCTGCAGAAACCTTGTGTAGTATCTGGTGTCATTGTCTGATTTTGAACTAATGATTTTGTCGTTATGTCTTCTGCTTTAGTTTGCAGTTTCCAAAGGTGAAGGTGGACATGAAGCATTCAGGACAAACAATGGTATCATTTTTATTATTAAGATTATGTATAATTTGTGTGACAAAAGAACAAAAAAAAGTTTACCGGTAACTCAAATTATCAGGGTTGAGCATGAAAGTGGAGTCTGATATACCCACAGTTTATTAAGTCTCTGTATCTAATTTTTTTTAAATAATGGAAATAATGTATATGATTTGATGTAATTTTGGGAACAAAGCTAAGTTTTGAAGTTTTATCTTACTTTTGAAATAGTGATTTTATGAAGATTTAGTTTTAATTTAGTTTTTGATACATTTAGTTTTAATCAATGACAAATATTTAAGCCTTACAGTTCAGGAATTCAAAATTAGCTAAACCTACTAACAGGATAACACAAAATTAGTCATTCCTTCCACCTGCTACAATTCCATTAACTACAAAACCCTCAAAGTTTCTATTTGAAATGTAATCTGCAGCAGTATAGCTAAATTATTGTACAGAAAAACTGATGGAGTAAATTTAAAACTCATTCATTAGGTGTCGTTTAGCTGTAAATCATGTACAGATTGCCAAGCTTGTCACCATTTGAAAACCACTGGTCCAGATCATGCTAGATTTATGCAGGGCTCCATGGATTGTTGCGCTCTGATCTTCGATGTCCTGGTCAGATAACCAAATCAGATTAATTTATTTGGACAACATTTATCTCTACACAGACCATAAAGACTGTTAATGCTCACAAATCCATGTGATTTTATATTTTATCACAAACATTTCCATTTTAATACAGAAAAGAACAATTAAAGTGATTCTGTAACTTGTCCCTTTTAAGATGTTGAGATCAGACAGCAGTCAGTAGACTGTGAAACAGGTGAAGACAGGGGTATCACAGTATTTTCTATTTTTTCTGTCTTTTTAGTTAGTGCAATGTCTTGTATTCTTACATGTTTTCCTTGATGTCAGTGACAAAATACTCTGACAAAACTGGCCAAAGCTTTTACAGCATGCAGTGTTCTTTCTTAAAGGGAAAGTTAGGCCAGTAAAAGAAGTTGTGAGCTTTGTTCCTGGTGGGAGATATTCAGGGACGGATGTACACAGCAGTACATAGTGCAACCAAAAGTCTCATAATTAACCCATTTGTAGGTTAAAACTATCCAAAGCTAAGTTAGCTTTTTCTCCACAAAGCCCCTGTGTTTAGAACTATAGTTTCTTGGGGCATAGAGGTGATGTATCCCTCCACCATCAGCTGGTCAGGTCGTCAGAGGAAACAACACTAACTTCAATAAAACTGAACTAAACATGAGTGATTTTGGCTCAGGTGACGAAGACATGCCATGAGTCATATGAGAGGATGTCTTAATGAACCGGAGCACACAGAGGAACTTTATCAGATGGAGTCACAGGTAGAAAGAGGGATGGAGAACGGAGGAGCAGGACAGGTCACAGGTTACCTGGTGGTGCAGATGGATGAACTGTGAGCCTATGTCCACAAACTCCAAGATCCATTGCTGTCAAGAGTGGGACTTAGTAACTCAGCTTCTCCTGGTCTTTTAACTGGAGCTCTTCAACTTTGGTAAGACTTCAATCGGCTGTCGTGTGTTGTCGTGTTGATCGGTAAAATGGGCACTGCAAACAAAACGCTCTGTCCCTGCAGAGAGGTGAGTCCTGACGACCATTTTAAAACAACAGGACAAATTTAGCGAGGGCCTTTGTCACACGACAGAATATGTCAAAATTGGAATAATGATAATTTCTTTTGTGTGTTTATACATCAAGGATAAATACAGAGACAAACCATCGTCTTAATATTCAGGGATTTGGATTTATTTCAGTTTGTGCTCCAGAGACAGCTACCTGACCCCACTGCAGCTCTCTAACTTTATCTAATGAGTTGCTGGCGTAAGGATAAGTAGCCTTTTGGTGCATCACAAAATAAAGAGCCTTATTGTAGCATACTGTCAGGCCAACGTAGATTTTTGAGTAGTTTTAACCTATAAGTGGGTTAATTATCTCCCCTCCCAGGGACAAAGCTCACAAGTTCCTTCATTGGCAGTCATACTAGTGCCATGGGCCTCTAGCAAACCCCACTTAACTATCCTTACCCTGATACCCCCCTGTGGGCCCTTTGGCATCATGGACCTCACATTTGCATCCACCCTCTTAAAGGTGCAGTGTGTAGAATTTGGCATTTGAGCGACATCTATCGTTCAGATTCTAGAATGAGCCCAACCGTAACCAAAACGTCACATCGCTGAGCAATGGAAGCCTGTGAAGACCAAAAGGGATCATGAACACGGCATCATTTACTAAAGTGACAAGGTTTGTAACCATTATTTTTGTAGATTATAGGTCAGTTGTTAGCTGCCAACAACTGTCTCTACATCCACCACCGTCCTCTCTCCTCTTCTTCGCCTGTATTCCAGGTAGATTTCAGAATCAGCAGACGGTTTCACGTTTCGTTCTTTTGTGCCTAAAATCCACCCGTAGACAACATGGCTGATCGTCATGTCGGCCTACATGAACGCGGCCCGCGGTAATGTAAATTTTTGGAAGCTTTTTTAACTCAATAAAAATAAAACAAACGTTTTATGGGGGTGTTTGTGTTCCTATTTTGATGGACTTTACATACAAATAGAAACATTATATCCTATATTCACCTTTTCTGTTCGGCGAAATGCTGCCAAATTCTACACACTGCACCTTTAAAGGATGATCATTCCTCCAAAATAAATACCAGAACTCTGTGTTGATCTGTCTGTTTTTAAATGTGGTTTCAGTCCTCCATGTCCCAGTATCAGCTGCTGCTGTGGTTGAGGAAACACAATATGGGATCAGAGGAAAGGTACGAGACATTGATATCAGAAAATGGAGACATTTAATTAGCAGCTGATGTGCTTAAAATTGATCATTATTGTATCTCCAGCTTTGGTTCACAGTTTTCTGAGGAATATTTAAAACAAGTGGAGCTCAAACTGGTAATCAACACTTAATTATCATAAACTTCCCCTACATTTTGATGTATTTTCATATTTCCAAACATTTCTGTCTCTTTTGTGGTTTCAGGGTGCTTCTGCTGACAGTGAGAGTTTTGTGGAGTTGGTAAAGAAGCACGTTGAAGAGTGTCTGATCAGGTATGAAGGTTTCAAAGAGCTTCAGTGTGATGAAGAGTCTGAGTGTTCGTCTCTCATTTGTGCTGAACGTGCTGCTTTGTCTTCCTTTAGTTTGGGCATATCTAAGGAGAACGTCAAAGAACTGATGCAGTACATGGTAACACACAGTCTTCATTTGACATGACTTTCAATGAAGTTCTCTGAACACTAAAGTCTGGTGTTGTGGTTTCAGACTCAGATGTCAGAGGAAGAGGTGATCCAGTGGGTAGAAGAGCACAAGAGAGGAGAGGAAAGGTATGAACGTTTGGACATTGAGAGTATGGCGGTGAAAGGAGACCAAGAGATCTGAGGCAGCAGACCTTAGCTTGTTTATACCATTGCGATGGTAAGATTTTATGCCACAGTGAGACAGTGAGGGGCTGAGTGGAGGAAAAGTTAAAATCTGTAAAGAATCTTTCTGTGGTGTATTGCCGAACCAACATGGTTTTTGAGTAGTTTTATTCTATAAGTGGTTTAATCATGAGGCTTTTAGTGGCACCATGTTCTGCTTTGTACCAGCTACTGTCCGCCCCGGTTATCTCCGCCTAAGGGCAAAGTTCACAAGTTCCTTTATTGGCACTCATACTCATAGTGCCATGGGCCTCTAGCAACCCCACTTCAGAAAACCTGAACTATCCCTTTAAGGGTCTCACTGTAAGGAACAAAATTTTATTATGATCTGTATTTATAAAGGCTTTCCAGTTTTTGATAGTTTGGAAGATTTTTGATATTGAAGTCTTTGCGGTGTTGTCCTGCTCAAACTTGGCCTTTGTACCTGTCAGTAGGTTGATCCAAAGTTTGGTTGAGAAGGCGTGTACATTATGGGCTTTGACAAATGTCCAAAATCTCTATGATAATCAAACAATTGGCTTTGTCCAACTATTCCTATAGCCTGAGGTTAGCTCATAACCCTAAACTGTACATTCAAACCAATGCCACCCAAAACCCCAAACCATTTCCTCAAACAGAAGGTTGCTTTTGTGATATTTATCATTTTAACACATACCTTTAAGTTTTTAGTGTCTTTGGATCACCCAGTCACTAAACATCCTGTTTCTTTTTCCTTCAGAATAAAACATTAGTCAAAATCTTGAGAATTACCTTCAGAATAAGATACAAATTTAAGACATAAAACTGGGTAATTTATGCGGGGTGACTTTTCCTTTTATTTTAATTATAATGACGAAACATTTGACCTATTGCACACCCAGCAAAAAGGTTTTTGGTGTGCAGAGCAGGCGTCTGTTTTACTTTCAGATCACATTTTTACCTTTAGGGCTTCTGCTGTTTAAACACCAGGTGATCCTGTGCTGTTTGTGCCCAAGTGTGTATTTGTCTAAAATAAGGACTAGTCTGCTGAAAGCTTGTTTGTTTGCATGTTAGGATGCAGAAAATGTTGATACCTTAAACCTGTTATGACCCAGTGTAAAGTCTAAAGACTACAGGCTTTGTTACTGTGATTTTGAAGACGTTTTAGGCGGATGGATACACATTAGCATGATAACAAGAAACACATTCTCCTAAGATAGATAGATAGACTTTATTGTCCCTTGCAGGAAATTTGTCTTAGACAGCAGTGTTTCTGGCTACAGTAACACAGTAATACAGTTATGTATATGCAAAATATACTTAAAAACCACTAAATGACATAAAATAAAGGTCCATAAGCAAGAGGTTGGAGATAACCATTATTAGTAGTTATTGCACAAGAAGATTAAAGTGCAGTGCTTGTAACAATGAGATGAGTTGAGAAGAGATTTGGATATTGGGAGAACAGAGACCTCACAGTAGTTTGTTTTGTGTTTGCTTGCTCTTTATCATCTCCCAGAAGGCAGAAGTTCATATTCTAGAGAAAGAAAATGAGAAGGATCAACTCTATTGAAGACAGACAGGAGGGAAGGGTGGTCTTTTTGACCTCTCACCTTCAGAGCAGATTTCATCAGTTTATAGATTTTTGATTTACTCTGAATGGAGAGTGCGGTGAACCAGGCTGCCAGTCCTTTTCTCAGGAGGCTTTCAAAGATGGTATTATAGAAAATCAACATGATTTCACACCTGTCACCAAACAGCCTTAGCCTGTGAAGGAAGTGCAGTCTTTGAGATAATTTGCTGCCGAGAAAGTCAGCATGATCAGACCATTTTAAAAAATTGTCCATGACAATACCAAGATGTTTGTAGGGGGCAACCTTTTTATAAAACTGTTGCCGATTACTACAGAGTCGTGTTTTCGTACCCCCTTGGTTAAAAATCCACCTCTTTAGTTTTTGTTGTTAATTGATCATTTATTGATAAGTATTGTTAATGTTCTTTAGGGGACAGAGGGCTCAGATGCAGCGTGCCCTGGCTTGTCTCGAAGCATCTTCCTTCTGCGTGCTCCATCATACATACATCCAGAAAACAAGTGAAAACAAACACGTTCAATGGCCTACATATAACAGGGAGCAATATTTGTATCTGTGTTTTAGTGCATTATGAAGTAAGTAATGCATTAAGAGTGCTTTCAACACATAGATATTAAAACAGACTGTCCAGTGTGTTTACAACCACAACAGAGAGAACAGCCAATAGCTAACCTTGTGCAGCAGCCGGATCCACCTGATTCAGTATCTGTAATAAGGCAGATCCATCTTGCCAAGCTCCAATCTACAACGACTGTCAGTGGCCCAAAGTGGCATGGCCCAATCAGAGTCCTTCAGAGCAGGAAGAGGCGGAGCTACAGATGACAGCAGGAAGTGACTGCTCGGACATGGATCAGCATAGGTGCCAACAGCTTCAGTAGCATTTTATTATTATTATTGTTATTATTATTATTATTATTATTATTATTATTATTATTAGATCCGGACCACATTTCTTCATTAACTGAAGAACAAATAACAAATCTGAAAACATTTCTTTCATAGAGAGGATATTTTTGGTCCACGCATTGGTGAGAGTTTATTTTATCCACAGGCTCACATTTTGAATTTTTAGAGTCCACCTACTACATCACCTGAGTAATGTGATTACTCAGGTGATGTAATGTGATTGATGGGATGACTGTTCAATCACCTGCTGGATATGCTTTCAGAATTAATGAGGGTACAAGTTAAAGCTCATGTGGAATTGTTGGGCCTTTTTGATCATTTCTGATGTTGTGGGAAAGCCTCATTGAAATTTAACTTCAATCTCATCATCTGTATTTCACTCTCTGCCCTATGTGCGATTTGTTTGGTTACTGGATCAATGAAAGAATTATAATAAAATGATGCAGTCAAAACAGACATTTTTTTAAGATTATTTTTTGGGGCAATTTTTAATGCAACGACTGTTTTTGTACTGAGGACTGTGTTTCTCTGGGTTTTCCTCCAGCTTGGGACTTCCTGAAGTGAAAATGGGTGTCAAACAGTTGGGGCATGCAATGGTAGGTACTTTCTCTACCTCTCATTCTAAAATCCAAATGATCCAACATTGGCAGAATTGTTTTAGTCATATAACTAATCGGTTTAATAAACACTTTCAGCAGTCTGACTGGTTTGTTTCTTTGCTTCCAGCCCTCACTATCCAAACACCACACTGAGGTCTCAGTGGAGGACCACAAGAAGCCTGATGACAGGTGTGACACATGATCTCAGGGGGGTGGAGGATGTTTGTCAGGACTGATTCAGGCTCTTCTGAAGGACGGGGTGGGTGTAGGACTCTGAGTGAATCTTAATCAAATAGATAATGGGGTTTGGTTGTGCAGCCCACTGTAACAAACTACACTGCTGGTTTAAGACGTCACTCTTCTGTCATGCTGGCTGTTGACTTCAGTGGAGCATAGCCTTATAAACGTCAATCCACTGCTGAGGGGGGAGCACGGCTAAGGTGCTTGCATTTGCATCCATCAGCTTGCATCTCTTGTATGCCTACTTACACATACACAGCGCCGGATATGAGAGGATAGGAGGGCACACAGGAGAGCACACGCACATCTACTGGTGTAAGAAGTTCACTACAAACATGGTAGCAATCACCAAAACTCTGAGTCAAACTAACACTGTGAACTGTGATAATTAGCATGATTATCAGATATGTGCACGGCACTGATGGCCTGTGGTACAGTCACCTCATCAGCATCATGGTTGCCAAGTCCACTCATTATAAGCGACGTTGGGCTTCTTGTTTTGTGTGTGAAGTGCAGGTGGGATTTTTGGGCTTGCTCCAAAGGTGCAGTCACTAATCTCAGCTCCACGTATGAACTCTGTCCCTCCAAGCCCTCTTTAACAAAGCACAGTACAATGGTTTGTCCCTTATAGCAGCCGTCCATCTGCCTATTTCCCTGGCTGAGTGTCCCTCTCATTCAGCATGGGCTTAAATAAAACAAGCATGCAGGTGACACTTGCAAAAAAATTATCCAGACTGTACCTGGGTGAGCTGATGTCTGAATCCAGCAGTAAATAATCAGGGTAATACACTGAGGCAGGCATGGGAGGGCTGATTACATCAACCTGTGTGACCAGCGTGAAGCCACAAAAAGGCAGACTTGACAGGACGGATGAAAACAACCACTGCTGTGGGAGAAGTTTATTTGTTTGGAAGAGGAGTAACACAAACTTAAATGTACATCTGGACATTTGAGGTTATTAACATTCTGTAGAACATCTGCTTTTTGTATGCCTGGGTCTCCCAGGAGCCTTCTCACTGTGCTGTTGGATTCAGAGCTCAAAGACTGCAGCTTTCGTTCTCTGGTGTAACCGTTGTGCACATGGTGACGCTGCGTCATATTCACTTCTGTGAGCTACAGTGCTCCTCTAAACTCTTCAGTTGATGCTACTGATGCACTTTTAACATGTATCACTGAAGTTTGGATATAAATTGTGATAATACAGGGTTATTCAAAAAGAATGAACCGGTTTCATGACGCATTGCTTCAGTTCTCAAGCATCGTCATGGAATGAGTCAGTGACAATGTGAAAGAGGAGTTTTCTAAGTTTTGAATGGCTGCCACAGGGACGGTCAGCGAACAGCGATCAGCTCCGTGGATGATGATATGTTGATACACGTCTGGGAGGAATTCTCTGATCGCATTAATGTTGCCCATGCTGCAGGTGGTGACCATATTGAACAAGCTGATCGTGAGTAGAATACTTGTGACTTGGCCGGGGTTTTCTATTTCTTTTCCTCAAAAAAATATTGCTTAATGAAATCAGTTCATTCTTTTTGAATAACCCTGTAGTGTAAAGCTCTGCCGTGCTGCTGCGTTATGAACACTGACTTCCTCCACGTATATCTTTTAGGGACATGAGGGGTCTGGGGCTGATCCCAGCTGACACTGAGACAGGATACACCTAACGCTTCTTTATTTTCCTGATTCAGTCAAACTCCTCGTCTGTTTTACATCAGTATTTCTTAAAAAGTGCGGCGTGACCCCACGAGGGGCATGGCCACACACTGAGGGCTGATGAATGGGCAGATTGGGGCATGGGTCCTCTGGAAATTTGATTAATTGGCTATTTGTAATGCCAGAGGCTGGATTTATGTAAAAATCAGTGTGAGCTGAGTGACTACAGGCCCTGTGGGCTGTCGGTGGTTAATTCTAATGAGTTCCTTTTCGCCCTTCCCCACAGCACGAAACCACAGGCGGTGGCTTCATGTGTTTATGTGTGAAAGTATAAAAGTGTGGAGAATAGTTTAATGAGGAGAGGCCCTCCTGGGTCATGGATGGTGTGACAGTCTCATCTGAACTAATGTCTCTTTTTTGGCTCTAGTTTGAAGCTTCCAGATGTGAAGGTGCAACTTAAACAAACAGGACATACAACGGTATCAGCATACTTTTTTTAACTACTTTAATTCATGTTTGTTTGATGATTAAAAAATGAACTTTTGTTTTTAACTTTAGTACCACTGCATTGAATCAGGATGACTTTATTACATTATTATTGTCAGTATCAAAGTGTTTGGACGATGATCTTCATTAAATCCACACCATTCAAATAATAAGGCTGCTAAGCCTTTGCACACTGACTCCACTTTATTTGTCTGAAATTGTTTCAAAATATTTTCAGTTTCACTTCCTTTCAGTCATATTTGCTTAGAGATTTTTGGTCAGACTTTCGTCCAACAGCAAGTTCAACTTTTTGTTGTTTTCTCATCCATACATCCAAGGATTTTTTACTTCTCTTGAAATAAACCCTCATTCTGAACACCGGGGAGGATTATGGGTTAATATGTTTAAGACTGTTGCATTTAAGTCTGTTTTTTGTAATTTCAGACTCTAACATCTCAGCATCAGATGTTACTGTGGCTGAGGAAATACAATTTAGGATCAGAGGAAAGGTATGAATCATACATTTTGGAAATAGGAAAACATTCTAGTTAGCAGGCAAAATATGATATTTTGTAAATAAATTTGACTATTTAATGAACCATGTTTCTGTTGTGTCTTCAGCTTCAGTTCACAGCTGTCAGAGGAGGAATTAAAACAGCTGGAGCTCACAGTGGTATCAACACGTGATCTTCATGAGCATCTCCTTCATCTAAATGTCTCTGCACATTACCAAACAGACTTCTTAATCTATTCCCCTCTGATTGTGTGATTTCAGGGTGTTTCTGCTGACAGTGAGGGTTTTGTTGAGTCAGTGAAGAAGCACGTTGAAGAGTGTTTAATCAGGTACGGCTAGTGAGTTTCAGTGTGATGAAGACTGATCGTCCTTCACTGAGTGCTTAATGTGCTGCTGTGTTTTCTTTTCAGTTTGGGAATCACTGAGGAGAACACCAAGGAGCTGATGCAGTACATGGTAACACACATTTTAAAGCATCATAATAACTTTCAACATTTTAGGAGCTCTAGTTCTAAAATAAATCAAAGTGTCCTACCCCCAGTGTCCTCACAGTCCACCAGCCTAGAGTTTAGTACGTGCTGCACACTCGGTTCAGTGTGAACGCACCTTTAAAGGTATCGCTCTACTGAGAGCCCCTTCACTTACGGTTGTCAAGTCCCTGATACAGCCAACCTTCAAAAATACTGAACTATCCCTTTAAGCTCCTACCTTTTGAATTTCATCCCATTGTAACATTTTAACATGTTTTATTGAATCATATATTTAACCTTTGTTTGTTTTATCATTCTCACCAAACAAGCTTTTATCATTTATTAGAGCTGTCAAACAATTAAAATTTTTAATCAGATTATCACAGGGTTGCTGTGGATTCATTTCAATTAAACATCATTTAGTTTTAATCTATATTAATGGGGGTGGTTTGGTACAAGCTGGATGATGCGTTAGCTGAAGTGCTAGCAAGATCCCCGACTGACGCATGCTTCGCGTTAATGTGGTACTTTAAGCTGGAAGAGCTTCAGAGAAAAGAAAACTCCTTCAGAGTGTGTATAACTGTATGTCGGTCCACGGTTTAATCTTGCATTTTTTCGTATTCACATTTCCCACTGAGAGCCAGGGCCACTGTGCTGTTTAGTGTCTACTAATTGACCCTTCGCTAAGCCCCGCCCTCCCGGTTACTGTTGCTATGCCTGTCAAACTTTCCCTACTGGAATGAGACATATGGAGTTTTTGGCGATACAGGTGAGTGATATTCCTAAGGAAATATCGGCAAATTTCTGGACAGATTCTTCAGAGATATCAGAAAGAAGCAGACAGAAAGGTCTCCAGTATGATTTTGAGAGATACATTAACCAAATTAAATGTTGTCTGAGTTCAAATGAAGAGGACGTTAAAGTAGAGGGGAAAGCACACAGGTTGTCAAGCAGCCCATGTGTTGACTCTTCACCTTCAAAATAATCACACAAGAACAACAACGTTCTTGTATGGTAGGGTAAGTGGATTTATGTTGTTTATATTTACATTCATGTTAAGTTATCTTTCATTATCTTTGTGTTCGCCCCTTTCTAGGGCGTCCATTAACAAAATGCTGAAAGATATCAGTATGTCAGAACTTGTCTCTGTCTGTGACAAGTATTTATTTTTTTTCAAATATTACCCAGTGGCTCAAGGTTTAACAGAAGAAACCTACAATTGAGACGTCCTTGTTTGCTAATGTTAGCTTAGCTAACAGGCAGAGCTAATGTTAGTTAGCACCTTACTTTAGAACAAACGTAGGTATTTTTGTGCTTTATCCACACCTGACATGTTTCTTCTTGTGTTTTGGGATTGAGGAAGGCAAAAAAATCAACACCACCCTCCAAACTTCTCGGATATCGACTGTTGGACTTGCTCGTCCCGTATGCTCACCACTTAGACATACTGATTTCTGCCGAAAGCTTGACAGGCCTCTTGTGCATAGTTAAGGTTTCTAACATAGGATTGGACAGCAGCCGTATGTGGATGTGAAGTCTACTGGGACAAACTTCCCCGAAACACGTTGCCAGAGACATTTACGGGATTATGAGTCATTCTGCACTACAGATGGGTTAATTGCATTCAAATTTTTAATCAGATGAATTATTATGATGGATTAGCCTGTGTTAACATGTTAATTTTGACATCTCCATTATTTACCTCAACATATTTATTTATTTCAGTTCTATTATTGCTTATATTCTGTTTTATTTTTTCACATTTATGTTTTCTCATTTTGAACTCATGATGGCGTTTCCACAGTTCTTTGCTCACACACACAGTTCTGTTAAATCAAGTCTTTGATTATTATTTTATAATTATTTATTTATTTATTCATCATTTATTTTTTGCTTAATTTGGGTTTGTTTGCTCGTATTATTGTTATTTGAGTTACTTTCTCCTATTTATTCTCTGTTTATGTATATATTGCTTGAAAAGTGCTATACAAATACAGTTTGATTGATAGATTGATTAAAGTCGGGGAGATAATACAGTCTGTCATCAACATGCTCCTCCTCCTGTTATCTCATGAACTAACATTTACCTCTCGCGACGTCTCGAGTTTCAGGCTTCCTGGGCTTCGCTCTACTGTGCAGCTCTGACATGTGGACTATGGAGATCGGGGTTTAGTCTAAGTCTGATGTTCATCACTGACTGAACTGTCTGTCGTTGTGGTTTCAGACTCAGATGTCCGAAGAGGAGGTGATTGAGTGGGTGGAGATGCACAGGAAGGATGTTTAAAGGTATGAACATTTACAAATTAAGATTAGACTTATGACTTATTGTCAGGAAAATGTCCCAAACTGCCTCTGACTGAGCAGGCCACGCGAAAAGACCGACAGGAGAAAAGAGTCTTTTGATAATTTACTTGCAAGGAGTTCATGCAGTTTACAGCAAAGGCAACGTCCTCATGCACTGAATTGTACGTCTAAGCTTCTCATATTTAAACAGTCAAGGTGCACTTTATCACAAAAGCATCAACCAATGATATTGCAGTCCAGTTCAGTTTTGACATATTTCTTATCACTATGTCCACCAGGTGTTACGGTTTAACTTGTGGCTGTGTGGGTGTGTTGTTAATATTTATTTGTTTATATTTCAGTTTGAGATATCTGATAATCTTGATCAAATTATTAAGAAGTTTTGTGGGTACTCCTGTTAGTTTGAAAAACTGTTATAACCTCGGCACCACAGAGCATGTAGCATGGGTCACCAGTCAACACGGTTACTTATGAAACAACAACGCGGGTCTAATCCAAAACAAAGGCAGTGTCTGTATGGTTGGAGTGTTTTTAATCCAGTTTCAGAGTGAGGGAGTAACAGAAAGTCTGTGTGACCATGTAAATATTCCAGTTATCAACATTTTAAAACAGCAACAGTTCAACAACGTCCACTGTAACATAGTGCAAACAACAGTAGGAGGGTCACAGACTCACCAGTCAAACAGATGTTGGCAAAAATAGTGAACTTAATGTAAAACAGCTTTCTCTTTTAATTTGAGTTTCTTTTCCTTTTCTTATGCTTCTTTATTCAGGTCGTCAGGTCCTGAGGCTAAAGAACTCCAAGAGGCGACACAGCAGATGAGCTGTCATCAAGTTTTTGTCTTAGCCTTATATTCAAGTGGTAGCATTAAACGTTGATCAAGGATTTATATATAACAGCTAAAGGGTAATTTATCAAGAAACCACATTCATACGCAAAAACTGTTGGTTTGAGGATGTGTTTTGAAGTCTTTGTAAACTGATCATTGAGAGTTTGCAGACTCTGCACCAGATTTTTCTCTTGTACCACACTGCCTATTATTGCTCTGACTAATAAAGCTAAGATAAAAAACAGACTTATGATATTGTTATTTTTTATTATATTGTCCCATGTCTTTCAGGGGCTTTTCAGTGTGGAGTTTGTCCCTGTGCATTCGTGGGTTCCCTCCAGGCACTCCGGCTTCCTCCCACAGACCAAAAACGCTTATTAGTTTGATTGGTGACTCCAACTTGCCCTTAGGTATGAGTGTGAGCATGGATGGTTGTTTGTCTCTCTATGTGGCCCTGTGATTGACTGGTTCAGGTTGTACCCTAGTTCTCTCCCAGTGTCAGCTGGGATAGGCTCCACGCCCCCGCGACCCCAAAAGGGATAAGTGGTAGGTAAAGGACGGATGGATGTCTGAGAGAAACAACAAAGTGAGAGTTCTTTGTTTGGAGTAGCAGCACACTCTAGTGGCCTGTTGGAGCACTGCAGCCGCTCCCTGTTTACTCCAGTTTACACAACACAGCTCAGACAAAGGGGTCAACTGAAGGTCACATTGGGAAAGGTTCACTCAGAATAGATTACGACATCATAAGTCTGAATAAATTCTTCTATGGGGAAGAAATGATATTTCAAAAGTGAGTGTGAATTCAAAGTAGGTCAGTAACAACAGGGATCAGCAGGCTTGTGTTTGTAACAGATTAAACCAGAGAGAAGCTCTCAGGATCAGTCAGCTGCAGAGTTTAAAGTCTATTCAAAGAGGCAGATGAAAAAAAAGTCTTATTTTCACCTCTTAAACATGACTTAACATGTCTGAAAAATCTCAGTGTTTTTCAGGTCTCTCTCTGATTTTTGGTCAATTTTATGGTTTTCCAGACTTTGAAATGCCAATTAAAAGAATATCATTGACTCCTGACTATGAGCCGGAGCAGCTGGAAGGTTAATGCCTTGCTAAAGGGCACCTCAGCAGTTCAGGCAGTGAGCAGGCAACTCTACATCAATCATTACCCTCATGTGACCAGCGTGGAGGGCTGGAGGTAAAGAGAGTTTCTGCTGATGCTGACCACAGTGTGGAGCTGCAGCACAGGCTTTGAATTCATCTCTTCATGTAGTGATGTGTTTATATCCCACTAAAGCCAAAGGAAAACTGAGATATGATTGTAAACTATCAACTTTTGGGGCAACTTAGACCAGGAATGGGCAACTGGCGGCCCGGGGGCCACGTGCAGCCCATCAGTTATTTTCCAAAAATGAGAAAAGGGATTAAACCTGAGAAATCAATTCAACACCATGCACAAATCTGAACAGGTCATGGAAATATTTCTGTATAATATAGAGCAGGGATGGAAGTTTGATAACAAGGACCATATTAAAATGATCCTCATTGCAAGGGAGTCAAATTTTCACAATTTTGATGCACAAAGAATTAGAATATAGTATTAAAATTACTGAATACTACATTTAGAAAACAGTAGAGGTAAAAAAAAAAATTAAGACCAAACTGGCTTTAATTTTGTTTAAATTTGTAAATTGGCTTTAAATTTATGGCTAGCTCATTTAATTAGTGATTACTATTTGTGTTTCATTCATAGTGTATGAATGTTGGTATAATTCAGTTTTATGACAGCTTTAGATTTTATAATTTGGCTAATTTATGTTTTTTTTTTTTTCATTGAGAGTTTTTGACAATTTGCAATAAAGCAGCCCTTAGGCAGGAAAAAGGTTTAATGTGGCCTTGTTGGAAAGTGTCTGAAGTTGCCCATCCTGACTTTAGACCCTTGCGTAGCATCCAGGACATTATAGACTCACTTAAAACACCAAAGTCTTCAATGGACATGACTACATATTTGTTAACATATTATTATACTGGAAAATCCTTCTCTTTACACCACTTCCAGGATGCAAATCATCTAACAGATGGGTAGTTTTGTGTATTTTTGACATGTTTGGATCAGGCAGCAACCTCCAAGCCTGAAAATGGAGGCTCAACTTTAAGTGCCAAAAACTGTAGTACCCTGAGTGTCCACTAGAGGCTGTTTGTAGAAACTTGACTCCCAAATGATTGTGTTGCTGGAAAATACAGTTTTAACGGCCTGCATACACATCTTAATGGCCTGGTTCAAAAACAGTTTCGGTCTAAATAGATTAAACATCTTAATGCTCTCACTGTGAGGGGAGTGAATTTCATCTGCCCTCACAGCAGGTGGTACAACAAAGACATGAACACAGTTTATTACCTCTGCCTTATGTTTTGGCCTTAGTTTGTTTGTCTCTTTGTTTGTTTGTTTGTTAGCAAGATTATTAAAAAACTACTGGATGGATTTTGCTGAAATTTTCAGGGGATGGTAATGGCCCAACTTAACACAGATTATGGTGGTGAACCAGAAAACTGCCATTAACGAACAATGTTTTTCCTGAATAACTGTCCAGCTAATAATGACATCAACATGATTCAGAGTGCTAGGTGTGGGTTTTCAGGGTCATGAATCATATTATGATGGTAACTTTATCATGGAACTATTGCTTAGAGATGTAACAGCAATATGAGAGCTACCTTGGTGGAGGTTTTGTGTGCTTTCTAGCTGTTCTTTGTTTGGTCAAATCATGTTGTCTAGCTTCTCAGTGCAGGCAGAAGCAGATGCTGAAATCAATCAATCAATCAATCAGTCAATCAAACTTAATTTGTACAGCACTTTTAAAACAAGTGTAGCACAAAGTGCTTTACATAAACAGAGAACAAACAGGAGAAAGTAACTTAAATAACAATCATAAGAACAAACAAACCAAAATTAAGCAAAATAAATACATTTTAAAAGTAATAATAATTATAATCAAAGACCCTGATTTAGCAGAACTGTGTGTGTGTGTGTCAACAAAGAACTGTGGAAATGCCATCATGAGTTCAAAATGAGAAAACACGGGAGATAAATGTGAAAAAAATAAAACAGAATGTTTGTAATAATAAAATTGAAATGAATAAATAGATTAAGATATATAAATGAAGACTTTATTTAACCAACAGGAAATATTTTGTGAATCGGTCTGAATCAAAAATCGATGTTGAATCGGATTGTGACCCCTAGAATCGTATGGAAGTGAACTGTAACCTAATGAAGGTTCCCTCTCCTAATTTTCCCCCCATGAAACTACAACCTGTTAGTTTGGATCATAAAAAGCTACCACACTTTTGATTGTTTAGACCTCTTGTTTGAAAAATTTCCCTTAAGCATTTGACCCAATGAAGTTGCTCATGGCTGTGGTTATTGTGCATGTATTACCATTTCTTAAAAGACAATCCGAGATTGTTTTAATAGCATCCACAGCCATTTCTGTAGTCCTTGTTTGCACTTCATTAGCAACAGTCCTTTTAAAAACAAATAACATATCAACATTTAAAGGCCTGGCATTGAAAGGAGCTATTGATGTTGCCAAATGAAACGTTAATATCTTGTATGCATGTGGCCACTGTGGACTTTATTTCAAGATAATCTAAAATCCTATTTAAAACTGGCCTCTGGGAACTGTAAGTGGTAAAATGCTAATTCACTTTTATTAGGAGTCATTCCTGCACCACTCTGCTGTAACTGTAACAAAAAGCCACAGACTGAGAGCCAGGGACACCATCACCTCCACGTCCTCCATGTTGTTGAGTTGGTAATCACAGCATGTCATGACAACCGCATCTACACTGAAAAGGTAAAATATACTTTACTGTGAAGGAAAACAAAGAGCCCAATGCTGAAACAGAAGTCAAGCCGATTAAACCCAATAAATGGAGATGCAACATAAGTCCATGTTTAATACAGCCTGTGGGCACATCCAGGTCTGTGATTAGAAAGCCAGCACCATCCACCTCTCGTGAAGATAAAAGATTCTTACATAACACGACTATGCTAAGCTAACAATGCTACTACATACTGTGACTCATCATTTCTCCAGACGTTTAACCTGAGCATAAATCAAATACTGTGGAGGGGAACTCTTTTCCTGCCTGATACTTTACATAAACAAACTTCTTTGCAGTATTTTTTGGAGTTTGTTGGAGCTTTGAGCCGTGTGCGTTTGGTGAATTTGATGCCTGATTCAGACCTCACGGCTCCCTCTCCTCATGTCACCACCAATTAGCTTAATCCAGTCGGAGCATCTTAACTCTTCACCAGCGAGAGCAGAGAGTCAGGCTGTAACAGGTGGTAGGGACACCTCCTCCTCCTCTTCATGCTGCTCCTGGTGTTCTCCTCTTAGTCAAACCCTCGGCCTGCTCCAGCCTGCCTCGCCTCGCCTCGCCTCAATCCGGCCTTGGTTTGATGTTATGAAGCTGGCGGGCCTGCCTGGAGTTTGGCCGGCCAACAGAGCACAGTGAACGGGCTGTCAGGCTGCCAGGTGGTGGGGGGAGGAAGAGGAGGAGGAGGAGGGCGGGGGGCTGAAGCTGCCGGGGAAAAGGAGAGGAAGGAACCAGAAAGGCAGGAAGGCTGTGTGGACTGTGTGGACCTGCTGCTCAGCGGGGAACTGGGAATAATGGGAACTACGTATGGAAAGAAGGTCAGTGCCCCTCTGGCTCTATTTGTCTGCAGAATCTAAAGGGAGGTCTGAGGTGGATCTGGCTTTACTTTACTGGGTAGAAAGTTTTGAGTAGAAGAAGTTATAGCAGCAGTAGTATTACTTAGTAATCACACAAAATACAGTAATTAGAAATGTGTACAGAAAGTCATCAGGCATGAATTATTGCTCTGGCATCACTACTCTACGCCCATGGTGGTGCTCTTTTCATTTTTATTTGGCACTTATTTCAGCTGTGACCTCATATGGGGTGATATTTTTCTCTTTATATTTCATAATTCCACTTTCAGTCCTTCTAATGGGTCCATGACTCATGACACATTACAAAGAACTTTCATGACCTACAAAAGTCAACATTTTTAAGCCCAAAGAAATCCCTCATTTTTTTACCTTTGTTATGGGACTTGCGTGTCAGACATGTTAGAATCAACATGATTATTGTTGCCATGGAAACTCTGGACGTTACGTCAAAGACTGTCTCAGTATGCAGAGGGCTCTGCTACATGAAGCTGTCATTCTGTTTCTGTATTAATCAATCAATCAATCTTGTATTGCCCCACTTCATAACATGTGTTATCTCAAGGTACTTTACAATACAATACTCTTCATTTCACAGATACACATAAATGCATATGTATACAAATTCAAACATCCAGAGGTGCATCGTTCCAGGTACACACAAAGGAACTAAAATAAGAATTTATGATGGCAACAAACCCGTGGAGACCCAGACAATAAATCTGTCCCTATCACATTTATCTCTGCTAAATATAGAGAGAGATGTGGCATCTGTTTTTGAGAGGAACCTCATGTCTATATGGTTGTAAGGATAGTTACTATGGATGGACTATCAATAACTACCATGGATGGAGAGATCAGTCTAATATTAACATGAACATCTATAATAAATATAACCTGGAGAGGTGTGTTGTTGATTGATACAGCAGCATCTAGCTGAACTGACATTAAAATGGTTTAACTGGTCTAAAAGTATGAATTGATGTTAAATGGTGTCATTTCTGTTGATGGTTGATGCAGGATAGAGCTCATGGAGTGGAGCAGGTCCACAGCAGCAGGTCATCCATGATTGTTTGTCAAGGTCACACTAATATATGTGTGCTGTCTGCAGGAACTACCATGGATTTAATTTAGTTGATCTCTCTGAAGTTAATATCAGGAACTGTAACGATAATGGAATGAGGCTAAAGGCATGGCCAAATAATTGTAGTTACTGAAGCTCTGTAGGTCCACAGCAGCAGGCTGTCCACATCAGCGATCCTAGGATAGGACACATAATAGACAAGAACTAGAGACGAGTACAGGAGCAAACAAAAAGGGACAGAGAGAGAGGGAGAGAGAGGATGGAGATAAAAAGTGTTGGAGAAACAGAGAGGGAGGAGCTCAGTCTCTCATTCATGTCTAGTGCAGCTCATCCCCACGCTCATTCTCTCCCTCCCTGTCCGTCTGCCCATCTGTCTGTCTGTCTTGACTTCAGTCCCTCTCACACGTGCAGACCTGATATTAACAGAAAAAAGTCTGGGGATCCTGCCTGGGAAATTGGTGAGGCTTTAATCTGTGATCACAACTTGTATCCTTATTTACAAGTTACTAACTCCTAACAGTGACACATGTTAAAAAGTGTATCAACAGCATCGATTAAAGAGTTAAGAGGAGTATTGTAGCTCACAGAAGTGAATATGAAGCAGCGTCACTACGTGCACAACGATTACATGGAGAAGGAAAGCTGCAGTGTTTCAGCTCCATAGCCCACTCTCTGGATGGGAAGATTGTCCAGATGCACCAGAGACCCTTTACTGATCATTTTTGAGTGGATGCACTACAAAGCTCTGTAAGCACATAAATATTCTGTCAAGTTTCCCTTTTTCCATTACAGTTTACAGGTTGAATTTCATCACTCCTCCCCACTCACCCTCACTGAATTTCCCTGATTATTTGCTTTCCCACTCAGACTTAATGTGGAAACAATACTTGAGGGTATGAGGAAATTTCCTGGGAAGAAGTCACATGTCCATGTTTGTTTTCTTAGGCTGGGCATCCCTGCTGCCCTCATGAACCCATCATTTGTTGTTGTTTGATTGAAAGGACCCTGGCAGAGTGGTTCATCTTCAATGATTTAATCAAACTAATTCTTCCAGTTAAAAAGTGACTTTGTTAAAAGTTGTCAATTAACTAAATGAGCTGTTAAAAACAGGATGAACTTGTGAATGCTTCTTTGAGGAGTTTTCCCATTGGATACATATATGCTCAGCATTTTTAGCATTTACCATGTATCAAACAAAGACGCATGAGAGAGGATCTCTACTACTTGTTTGCGTGATGATCACTCCTGTTTCCCAGGACTGTAAGTTTTACCAATAATCAGCTCTGAACAGATTTCCAACATAACAATCTTAATCACAACTGAATTTTAAGTCCTCTATGACTTTAAATGAAAATGCCATCCTGCATACAAAACACCTCAAAAACAAAAGTTTTAAACTCAAAATGTGGAAATTTTCAACAGAACAAACAGAAAATATCGACTGTCTGACTCATTTTATAATATAAATATGCCAACTTGAGCGATGGAGTGCTGCTCTTTTCATGCTCTTTTCATGGTCCTGTGGTCGTGGAAAAGATGTTAGTCTGTTTAAGAAGGGTCAAATCATTGGCATGCATCAAGCAGGGAAAACATATAAGGAGATTGCAGAAACTACTAAAATTGGGTTAAGAACTGTCCAACGCATTATTAAAAACTGGAAGGATAGTGGGGAACCATCGTCTTTGAGGAAAAAATGTTGTCGAAAAAAATCATGAATGATCAGTGATCACTGAAACGTTTGGCCAAATCAAATCGAAGAAAAAAAAACAACAGTAGAACTCAGGGGTGTGTTTAATAGAGAAAGTAAGAGCATTTCCACACACACAATGTGAAGGGAACTCAAGGGATTGGGACTGAACAGCTGTGTAGCCTCAAGAAAACCACTAATCAGTAAGACTAACCTGAGAAAAAGGCTTCAGTTTGCTAGGGAGCATAAAGATTGGACTCTGGAGGACTGGAAGAAGGTCATGTGGTCTGATGAGTCCAGATTTACCCTGTTCCAGAGTGATGGGAGCATCAGGGTAAGAAGAGAGGCAGGTGAAGTGATGCACCCATCATGCCTAGTGCCTACTGTACAAGCCTGTGGGGGCAAATACTGATGCCACACTGGATGGAAGTAAATCTTGTGACACTGCAGAAGCTTATCGAAACAATGCCACAGTGATTGTGTGCTGTAATCAAAGCTAAAGGCCGTCCAACAAAGTATTAGAGCGTGTGACCTTTTTTTTTGGCTGCAACTTTTTTTTTTGGCCAGGCAGTGTACTTCCAGTCCACATTATAGTTTATTAAAGTATACTCAAAGTATACCACAAGTACATTCTTCTAGATACTACCATTGAACTTGTTATATACTAGTCCACCTTTTAGTTTATTGGAGTATACTTTAGGTATACTGCAATAAACTATACCTAGATATGAACTAAAAACACTATTTTTGCTATTTTACTAGTTTACTTGTTATACTTGAAGTATACTTAAGTTCTACTTTCTTGTGATTTCTGTCATGCACAGATTAAACAAAAGAGTTCTGTATCAGTCAAAACTATGACAGACTAAATAAGACATACAGCAGTGCTGTGTGCTTGAAAGATGGTACATTTTGTTTAATTACTGACTTGGTTATTTTTAAACAAATGTGTTCACATCAAATTTCTGCTTTTTGTCCATGTGCCAAACTCTGTTGTGTTTTATTTGAGGTATTTACTAAACAGACAGGCCATCTGCTTCATGATTGGACAAGTTCTTCTGCATACTTTGGTTGCAGCTTGTGGTTATATGAGTTTTTGCAGCCTTTCTATTATCTCTAACCACTTTGACCATTGTCCTCTGACCTCTTTTATCAGAGTTCTGCTGCTTACTGGATATTTTCTCTTTTTTGGACCATTCTCTGTAAACCCTAGAGATGGTTGTGAGACCAACAGTTTCTGACAGACCAGCCACATTCAGAGTCCCATAAATCAACTTTCTTCTCTATTGTGGTGCTCGGTTTGAACTTCAGCAGGTCGTCTTTACCATGCCTAAATGCCCTGAGTTGCTGACATGTGATTGGCTGATTCACCATTTGCTTTTATGAACAGCTGAATGGGTGTACAAAAGGCTGGTGAGTGCTTTACTTGCTTTAAATATAATGGTTTCGATAAGCAATTAGACAAATGCACTCACTCAGATTAATTCCTGCATGTCCTCTCTGGGACGTCCTTGCTTGATTTCAGTTTCTCTAAATTTGGATTTCCAGTCCTGTCTATATTTGTTATCCTTGTTTATTTTTTAATGTACGAAGGAGAAGTGTAAGTCTGATCTGTGAGTCAGAAAGCTGTCAGAGGAATAAGTGTGAGGGAGATGAATCACTGTAAATGATTTTTGTAAAGTGAAAGGTACGGTCTGCAGGATTTTCCTGAAAAATAAATATCAACCTATTCAGGAAAAATCCTGCTTAATCGTCTCCTATGGGTCTCTACTGATGTGTGATGGTGTCTTTGTTTACCTCACCCCCCTCCTCATAAAAGGAGATATTATATATATATATATATATATATATATATATTTTACATAATAGTGTAATATGTTATATATATTACACTATTATGTACTGGCATCTTGTTGCCAGTAAATTACTCTAAAATTTACAACAGCCTTTTTACAGTGATCATAATACCCGTCCCGCAGTGAAAAGACTCGGCGCAGTCAAAGTCCACAGGGCCCGCGTTAACGTCCTGTATTTGAGTAAACACACTTTGTCCCGGGGTCGTGCTGAGTGTGTTTTTGCTCTTTGAGATGGAAACAGTCCTCGGCTCACAGGAATGTCCCTCCTCAAACACACTCCGGGTTTCTTGTTAACCGGAGAAAGGCGACAAATATTTGAGCTGCGGGGCGAGGCACACCTGTCGCGGTGGGCGTGTTGGGGTGTGTTTGTTGCCATGGAGACGAGCAGCTGATGGCAGGGTTATGGGGTGAACCTACAGCGGTATCAGCCTGGATCATGTGGCTGTAATGTCTCGATCAGATGAACTCATCAGTCTATTTTTGATGCAGGTATTCCTGACAGCTGACGGGAACATGCAACATCCAGACTTATATTTATTTAAAGATTAAAGTCTAAAAACAAACAGCTGCAGGTATTTAAGCCTGCCCATCAGCTGTCATCAGTCCGCTTTATTTAACTGTGGAGGACCTCTCATTTACTACAGCTTTCAGATATCAAGCAGGCATTACAGATGGGACCTAAAATAATCAATGCACAGCTAATGAAGAGGAGTTGTAAGACTGGTGTTGGTAAATCTCAGTAACAGCAGAGTTAATTAGGCTCTGGATGGAGTCAAGGAGATAAAACAGGAGCTGTGGTTTAAAAAAGAGAGTAAAAATTTAGTGTTGATAATTTAACAGCTTTTAGAATTCCACTACAACACTGCATAGAAGTATTAATTAAAAGTAACACTGGTTAGTGTTACAGTGAGTTTAATTCTAATTTTAAAAATAATCAATAAGGCACCAACTTTACAAAGAGAGTAAACTCAACACTCTGTGGTGTGGACCCATATAGAGACTTTAATTGTTAATATCAACTCTGGCAGTGTTTATTTGACTTTGCAGATTTTGCTGTTTCCACATGAAGGAAACTTAAAACTTCCTCAGGGAACAGAACATATCAGGAGCAGTGTCTAAAGCACCCAACAGTCACTTTCCCTACAGTGTTGACGACATAACAGCGGGTAAGAGAGACATGGGGCTATGAGATCTTCATTTCTGAAAATGTTTTGTATTTATTGTAAAAATGGAAACACAAGGGCAGCTTCAGGCTTCCAAAATGCAGGTTCAGTGTGAACATAATGCCCAAACTTTCTGATGAAAAACCTTTTGCAGATATTCTTAAACTCATCTCTGTGTGACTGACCCTCAAACACATTTGTGCACCTTTGTTTTGTGCTTCAAGACAAGTAAGTGCTCTGCTGGATGTTTGGACCAGGCACAAACCCCAAGGGCTGAAAAATGAAGCTCATGTGAAGATGCCAAAAACAGCAGCTCATCAGCTGTCAGCTTAAACTGCAGGAAACCCCCAAGTTGCATGGCTGTGTGCAGGGAATAGATGTTTTATTGTGTGAATCATCAATTACAGCATCATTACAGCCTGGTTCCACAAAGGGATTTGATCAAAATATTGATACAGAGGCTCTAACTGTAGGGGCAAGGTGAATTTGTCTATATTGTGCCTGTTTTTGTTCCATCTATCTATTTATCTATCTATCTGTCTATCTATCTTTGTGTGTGTGTATGTGTGTGTATTTGTGTGCATCAATAATGATTGAAAATCAAACAAATAACATCACAAGGCTTTGTCCAATTATTTCTATAGTTATAGTTATGGTTTGGACTTCTATTTTTGGTGCCGTGGTATTCAACATGTAACAATATCATCTGATTTATTATGATGAAAATATTTTGTCATCAAAATTAAATTGATTGATGATGGATTATATTGTGGTTAGCAAACATTATTGTTAGCGGCTAAACTGTAAACCTTGTTTTTTTTCAGTTTGGTTTCCTTTTTTTGTTTTGTCTTGTTTCACTGAACACTGTGAGCTAAAATTAGCGTTGACATCCTGACAATGTTTTTAAACTCAAAGAAAAAGTCACAGAGCCTGCCCTCTACTTTCACGTTTCAGGACAGTGTGATTGAATCTGTTTCTTAAAGACCTTTGGATTTTTGATTAATGATTCTCTGTCTTTCAAACTTCGCATTAAGCAACTTGTGAAAAAGTGAAAGCTGTGACTTACTTCAGAAATAGTTCTTGTTTTTCCCTGTTGAGTAAGGGTCTTGCTGACACTTTGTTTGGGCCTGTGGTTGATGTGCAGGTTCATACTGAACCTCAAGGTGCTGACCCATCATCGTACTCTTGACGATGGAGCTGGCTGGGCCCGACAGGCTATCATTGGTATGTCCTGACATATAAGGCTAAATTGAATTTGCTTCTTTTATACTTAAATAACTGCATTTCATTGAAAAGTGCTTGAAGTTACAGTCTTCGCTGTGTAAATCAGTCACAAGACTTATTCTTACCACCTGTCACCGAGTTCACCTTGATTTTTGAGCAGATTAAATACATTTGAAGAAGATGCTTCAGGTTGCAGATGTTCTGACTGTTGACTTAAAGCTGTTCTGAATTTTTCTTATGTGTTTATCTCTGTTTGTTTTATCTCTGTATCTTCTGCTTTTCCTTGACACTCTTATAAATGACAATCTTATTCTCAGTGTGGCTTTCCTGGTTAATTAAAGTTTAAATAAAATAAAAAAATAAAATTGGACCAGACAGCTAATGCTGTAAATCAGTCTTTCTGGCTGGTTTTAGCTGTAAAATTTGAGCCTGTGACTTTCCACTCGGCTCCACTCTGAAAGTCATCAGCCTAACTCATACTCCCATTTCAAGGTGTAATATTGGCCCCTCTGTGATGTTTCGCCTCTACTGTGAACATCATGGAGACAGGATGTGACCCCCTCTTCAGAGGCGTGATATTGTCATGTTGTGTGCATCCAAGCCAAACTGCAGCTTGAATTGGCACAGCCGTCACGGCCTCACAGAATTATTGTGAATGTCTCGAGGTGTAAATAAAATGAAACTGCGTTGCAGCTCTGTGAACAGGTCTATAAAGACTTAATAGGGGGATGGAGTTGACCCCCATTTGCTCCGTCTCTGCTACTATCAGAAGCATAATATTGATGAGAGGAGGGCACGCTGAGTCAGCAGAGGGCAGGAGTGCTGTGAGTGTGTGTGTCTGCCTTTGTGTGTAAGTGGAGCCCGTGCTGCGTCATGCTCTCTTGTTCACATCCAGAGTTTTATCTCATTGTAAATTGACAAAGGTAACACTCTTGGGGATAATGATAAAGTCTGGAGATGTGAGGATGATGGGCTTTGGGTTTGGGTCTCCTTTGTGTCTGCCACCCTGTCCACATGACTCCTGACCCCTGCAGCATTTTTCTTTCACATTTGCTTTGTCGGTTTGCATGTTTTTGCTTCTGCAGTGTTTCTATGGTTGCACTTTTTTTTTCGTGCAACGTTTTTCGTATGCATTTGTTTTATGTGTTTGTGTGTTTTTGGTTGCATCATTCCTGTGTTTGGCTGCAACACAGGAATGGTTGTTGAATTGGTTTGTTTGCGGTGCATATGCCCTTGTCAGCCACCGTATGTTATCTTATATAAACACAACAAGTTTTGAGAATATCACTTAACATTTTGATTTTATATGAATTATTGAATGTCGTCAATGGGATTTCCCATCAAAAAGTTCAGTGTTTTTTTCCGACATCATTCTGGATCAGATGAAATTAGCCCTGATGATAGAGACATGGACCCCATAATTCCCTAGAAATTCAGGGTGGTACACACCATGATACCAAACTGCACAGTGACTACTTTTCACCCTTTAAATAGGCAGACTGACTGATTACAAGTTTGATGACACCTGTGATGCTAATTACAGGACACTTTAACATGTCCCTATGGTCAAATCATTTTAACCTTAGGGGTGCCATCATTTTTGTCCAGGCCAGTTTCATTATCTTGTTTTTTTTTGTTATTATTATTCTGAACCACAATTCAAAAGCAATGTCTGATTTTCATTAATTATTCATTCATTCATTCATTTTCTATACCGACTATCCCTTTCGGGGTTGCGGGGGGGGCTGGAGCCTATCCCAGCTGTCACTGGGCTAGAGGCGGGGTACACCCTGAACCGGGCGCCAGTCGATTGCAGGGTCATTAATTATTTTTCAGCAATTTTTTTATTTATTGTTATTTTTGTCAGTTTCAAGTTATTTCAGTGACAATTGTGGGTTTTAACGGAAGGGCACTAACAATTTTGTCCACGTGTGTATCACCACCAAAATCTAATCATTTCTAAGTTGGGCCATTACCAACATCCCCTGAAAATTTCAGCAAAATCCTTTTAGTTTTTGTGTAATCTTGCTAACAAACACACAAAAAACAGACAAACATATGCTGGCAAAAACATAACCATATCGGCAGAGATAATAAATGTGATATAATGATTGTGCAAACTGGTGTTGAGATTTAATTAGCTGGTACTGGAACAAAGTCTTTATTTGAACAGATAATCTCACTGACATGCAGGGTCTCATTCTTAAGAGGGACAGGTTTGGACAGACAAACAGACAGTCCATACAGTAGTCAGAGGCTCAGCGGGATCATAGTAAACTCTATAAATAGGAAGGATCCACAGACGCTCTCTCCAGTGCTCCCAAAAAAGATTAAATTCCTTGAAAGGGATCAGATCTCACAGCAGCGTGTCCCAGGTTGAAGAGTTAGAGCGGGAGAATCCCTTATGCTGAGCTCAGAGAAGAGAGAGTGAAGTCTCTGACTGGACTGTCTGTGTGAAGATAAATATACAGACTGTGGATGTGTTAACAAAGGTTTATAAAAGTCTGTGTGAGTGATGATGACCATCTGAGTGACTGAGAGGTTTACAGCCTGTTGTGATACAGAGTGGCAACTATGTAACCAATGTTACCATAATCCAGGTGAGGTAAGATGGCACAAACAACCTTTTTCAGGCTGTAAACAAAAACAAGACCTATTACAAAGAAGAACACAAGGCTAAGTTCTTGTTTCTTAAAGGGATACGCCACCTTTTTTTTCCTTTTAGTGTCTTGCTTCAGTCCAGAGTCCATGACAAGCAGATAGACGGCATTCTTTTGACGGTGCGTGCAGTAACAAGGAAGAGACGGGAAGAGATCACCCACCGCTAATCAGCTTAGCTCAAACACTGGGAGTCAATGGGTAGTGTTAGCCTGCTTCTGTCTAGTGTCATCAGATGAACTCTTCAGCAACTCTAAATGGTCCTGTGTGCTTGTTGTGACTCATTTTTTTACAGCTTTTTGTCATACCTGTCAAGTTTTGGATCTGACAACAAGGGAAATTTTCCGACGCTCGCTTTAGCCGTCCCACCACCCCAACCAAGCTCCAGTATCCCTTAAATTTTAAGACAGGTGTACAAGAAATCTAAAATAACCACTTTGTTTTTTTTGGTTTGTTCCCGCTGTTGGCACTAACCTCGCGACAACTGCCCCCCAGGCTACTGCAGGTGGCAGTTATGGCGAGGCTTTTTCGTCTTCTTCGATTTTACGGCGGTTGGCATCCATCACGTTGGTGCATTACTGCCCGATTCTCGCAAGGTTAGTGACAGAGGTTAGTTTGGAGAGGCAGAAGAATGCTGTTCTTTATTATTATCTTATAATACGGGAGATTTACGGGAGAATACTAATATGGGAGGATGGTAGGAAAGAGGGGTAAAATACGGTAGTTTCCCAGCCAACACAGGAGACTTGACAGCTCTGCTTTATGTTACATAATCTTCTACTATTGTTGTATTATCTTCTTCCTAAACAGAGGCTTTGTTTTATCGCATTTATGAATGCTAGTTTACTAGGGGAAAAAAGGTTGTTGACCAAAACTATGAGGAAAATAATTAGTCAACAAAATTACCACTGTTGTCAAAGCACATTGTAACCTATGTTTTCAAAAGTGCTACACAAATAAAGTTATTATTATTATCTTTGTTATTATTATTATTATTGTTCAAATATGCTTTATGCAAATTTTAACAGCTTGGTGACCCATCTAATGTGAAAAAACTCTCTCTTAACAGCTGTGGCAGCTTCTCCTTGATTGGTGTGAATTTAGATTAAGAGGCTGCACTGTGATAACTGTCAAAAATAACATCAACAATAACAACTTAAACTTAGTCCCTCAAAGACTCAGTGATTCATAGGTCTCTTGGTGCTCTACACTCTGATTAACTGAGTAACAGAGAAGCTAAAACCCTCATACCCATATGATATCTGTTTCTTCCCTCCATCAATGACATAAACCCTTAAGAGAACACAAATGACTGGTTGGTTCAGTCTGTCGATCCGAGTCAGTTCATACCAGGTCAGTGTGAGTCAGCTCCACCGTCAGGTCAAGGCAGTTCACGGTGAACTGAATCCAATCAGGGCATGTCGAGTCACTCGGTGCAGCCCACGGGTCGGCTTCAGCTACTGACAAATTTAAGATGTGACAAAGTCTGCCGGAGGGGATTCAAGCCTCCAGTCTAACACCTCAAAGAACAAAAACATGAGTGCATTATAGAGACTAATATATCTTTAATGATCTTTAGTCACTGTCAGGTTTAGGTTTTGACTGAGTAAGACTGCAGCTGTAATTGTGGGTAAGGTGTGAGCCAATCACAGGGCTGACACCTACAGGGAAAACAACCATTCACACTCACAACACCTACAAGCACTTTAGAGTCACCAATTATCCCTACAGAGCATGTTTATGGTCAGTGAGAGAAACTGGAGTAGCTAGAGAAACCTACACATGTACAGGGAGAGCATGTTAAGTCCATACAGGAAGTACCAAGACTCACTCCAGCAACCTGCTCTCTGAGAGGAAGCAGCACCAACCACTGCTCCACCATGAAGCCTAATTAACAGATCTGACTGTCTCTATTGAATTTAAACTAATAGCGCGTTTATGAAAAATGAAATGTTAATCAATTACTGATTAATCTGTTCAATACATTAAAAAGTGATTTCAACACTTCTGTGCTAAGATCATTGCATTTAGCGTAACTGATAGAAAATTTAAAACATGAGTGTTAGTGTTTCAGATGCTAAAGAAAGCTAAATATTTGGTGATTATGGGAAAAGAACTAATAAATTATTGGTTATTCCTTGTTGGAGGTGCAACAAAATATTTAATCATCAATAGATGTTTTAGCAGACTGCTTATCTTTTTTTATATGAATGGTGTGTAAAATTCTTGGTAAAACTTTAGGAAAAAACGTTCATAATTCACACAGTTTTTAAAGAATAAGCTACTACTCACAATTACTCTAGGTAAATAATTTGCACTGTTACTGCGTGGTCAATAAGTGCTGTTACATTTCACATTGTCACTTTAATATCACTGTCACTTTATCTTTACTGCACTGTACAGGAGGCTCAGCTGTCCTGTATTGTGTTAAATTATTATTTTAGTATGTTAGTTAATTTTGATAATTGAATATCACTTACTCTGTTAATTTAGCACTTTAGTATATTAGTTTATTGGATAATTGAACGACACTTACTTTGTTACTCTGTTAATTTAGTGCTTTAGTATGTTAGTTAATTTTGATAATTGTAAATATCTTCTATTATTTTGATCTATGTCTTATTCAATGCATGCTACTATCCCTGTACTTGCCCTGTACTGCTGCAATACCAGAATTTCCCCTTTGGGGACCAATAAAGGACCATCTTATGAAGAGCAGGGCTGGGCAACTTTGGCCGCTAGGAAGGCCTCATTATTTCATTTTCACTGCTGACAGGACGGACATCTTCAAATAATAGGCAAATATTATTCTTACTATAATAACATTTAGAGCTAAACTCAAGCATAAGAGCAATGCTATATTTAATTAATAAGTTTAATCCAGAATTAAAGCAAAATTAGGCTCATCAATTCACAAAACAGGACATTTACTGACTTTCAGGAGTGTTTGCACAAAAAATGTCCTCAGATTCATTTAGTAAAGCTCAAAAAAGTCTCACAAGAGAATACAGTTTTATGAAGACATGCCATTAAAACACAAAAAATATAAAGTGATTCAAAATCTGCAATTTCTGGTGAATTGTTTTTTTTTTTTGCATAAGAAAACAAAAAGACATAATTGATCGTTCTGTTTCTTGAAATGTCTTTATGTAACATTATTATATGCACTTGGGCAGAAAAATGCTTGTTGTTTATTACCTCTGCCAAGGAAGTCAGGATTTTGCTGACATTCACAGTTAATTTATTTGTTTTTTTATTTATTTGTCTGTGAGGGAGATAACTCAATAGTTCTGAATGGATTTTGGTGAAATTTTCAGGGGATTTTTGTCATGGCACAAGGAAGAAGTGACTCGATTTTGGTGGCGATCTGAATCTGGATGTGGATCCAGTATGACTTTCTAATACTGTGGAAAATTTTCATTGATAACACGGCTAAGAATGTCAAAAATGCTTTTGCAGAGGTTTGTGCTCTCTGAGACTCTTTTTTCATTCACATGTTTAATTGTTGTCTGTATTTTCTGTCACGTTTCTCTGGAGGTGATGCATGTGCTGAAGGCTGGGTTTTGTGTGGGGTGACATTTAGCATTTTGAAGAGCTTTGAATTCTGACTCTGGCCCTCCTTCACCCTGACAGAGTCTGAAAGATTCAGCCAAAACAGTTTAATAAGACCACTGGAGTTTCATTCTACAGTAAATTATATAAACACAGGAACAGAACACTCATTTGTTCTCTGGCTGCAGTTTAAGTGAAATCAATCTGGTGTGTGCTCACAAACTTGACTGTCTGTTTTGGTGGAGCCACAGTTCGACCAGCGTGGACAAAACAAGTGGGGACGTCCCGTCCATTTTGCAATATAAACTGAACAGGGATGAGGGGTCGAGTCAGTTTGTTGTCAGAGTGATGATGTTGTGCTCTGGAGTCTGTGGAGTCAAACTGTTGTCCGGCTGTGGACCAATCAAAGCTCAGGTCCTGTCAGCAGCTCTTGTGTGAACTGGTGTGTGAGTAACTGGATCATTCAGAGAGAAAATAGCTGCCGAGTATTCTCAGCTGTGATTACATAACAACGCTCATTAACCAGAAGAGGAAAAGACCAACGGGCTGAATGTTAAAGAGCTGCACGATGACCGGGCTGGATTATTTATCAGAGACTTTTGATCCAGGATCATTGATCCAGGATTATTGATCCAGGATCAGACTGAGGACAGGTACACACACAGACAAAGTGCTGAGATAATGAAATAGGTTTGTGTGTTTGTGGTGTTGGTGTGGATCATCAGTGGGTTAAAACCAGCTTATACCGAGAGAGAGAGAGAGGGAGAGATTAGGGCGATCAGAAGAAATCCTGCTGCTAAAAATACACAAAAAACAGTGTGTGTGTGTGTAGGTATGTGTGTGTGTGTGAATGTGACGCAATGGCCTGCCTCCCTCACACCTGTGGGACTGACTGCATGCAAACTTTGTACCTGTTAATCCTAAAATATGACAAATACAACACTGTGATGCCTCAGCATTTTCCTTATGCCCTGGTTTGAAAACACTGGCTCACTTTAAAACAGTACATTTCTACAAAACTGATTCTTTTAAGGTCAGATAGAAACTCAGTGTGTCACAAAAAGATTTTAAAAATGCCCTCTGATGTCTGTGACTCTATGAATTGTTGAAGTGTATTTCAGAAAGTTAAAGGTCAAACTCTCATGTTCTTGTTTGGTTTCTCCTCCCCGTCTTCTGTCAGAGGTGTGATGCTGCTCTTTCTCCAGAGGGGGGCAGACTGTCATCAGGGCAGTCCTGATCCTGCAGTCTGAAACTCCTCTCAACTCAGTCTGAGACCCCAAGACCACATACATGACAATACAAATAGGAGTGACACAGGTATTAGCAGATAGCTGCAGAAAAAGCTGATTACTGGATTAGGTAGAGTGAAAATTTGTGCTGATACCCACAGCTGATATTTTGGATGCATAAGTCGGCCATATACTCCAATATACTCACCCTTATATTGGCAGAATGTGCAAATGTACTACAATGGTTAACCTCATCAATGCTGATTGTCTCCTATTATAAGTCAAATATGGAAATATGATCATCTGCCAAACAGGGGCATAATAAAAAATAATTGAGGACCACTAACAAGACAAAAACAGATCATTTTTTTATGAATTCACAGAACTGTTTGTTGACATCATAATTCACATTAATGTATCAACCAGTGTTTAAATTCAGGCTTAGTACGTGCATACTTCTGTTATTTTATTATTAATACATAAATGCATGAAATTCGTGGTTATTTGTGAACCCTAAACTTGACCTTTACCACAGTCTTACCTTTAGAGGATAAAAATATTGTTTTGTAAATCAACCAATCAATCATTCTTTATTTGTCTAATGCCAAATCATAACAAATATTATCTCAAGACACTCGAGAGTAGGTCAATGCCATACTCTTCTTTATTTAATTATTTAATTTTAATTGTTATTTTATTTAAACATATAATCCTGCACTTGCCCTTGCAGGCAGTCCTGTCCCCTCTTTCAAGCTCTGCAGAGTATCTTAGATGCTCCTAGGACTGCTCTCTTCTGGGCAAAAAGCTCTGCTGTTGTTCCTGAATCTGTTGTTGCTGAGTGCTCCAGAGGTATCGAACACAAACCAGAAGCAGAAGTTAGTCAACAAAACAAAGCCTCTGTTTATGAGTAGGAGAAGATAATATGAAGATAACAAAAGATAATGTAGCATAAAGGAAGCTGAAGAGTTTATCTGATGACTGTAGGCAGAGGCAGGCTAGCGCTACCCATTGACTCCCAGTGTTTGAGCTAAGCTAACTAGAGGTGGGCGAGCTACGTCCGTCTCTTCCTGTTTCCTGCACACACAGTTCAAAGAATATTGTATATCTGCTTGTCATGGTCTCAGGAGTGAAGCAAGACACGAAAACAACAAAACTGAGGAGTGTTCCTTTAAACTTCATCCACATAAACCTCTGAGAATGAAGTAGAGTTTACGTTACTGCAAAGGACATGTCAGGAATGATGAATGGCAAAGTGCCGACCTGGCATAAATGTAAGCTCAAGACACTTTACAATAGAGCAGACTGAAGACTTACTCTTCATTTATAGATACACACACACACACCTTTATGTTTGTGTGTGTGTGTGTGTGTGTTTCTATGAAATCATCCAGAGGTGTATCCATCCAGGGAGAGGCAAACGGACTAAAGATAAGACTGTGTGATAGCCACAAACTCATGGACCCCCAGATCATAAATCTGTCCTCGTCACATTTGTCTCTGCTGAATATAAATGTATTAAAGGTTAGCCCCTTAAGATGTGGCATCTGGTTTTCAAGAGGGTCCTCGTGTCTGTGTGGTTGTTAAGATAATTACTTTGGATGTATAATCAAAAACAACCACGGAAAGAGATCAGTCTAATATTAACATTAACATCTATAATGACTATAATCTGGAGAGGACTGATGTTGATGATTGATACAGCAGCATCTGGCTGAACTGCCATTAAAATGTGTTTAACTGGTCTAAAAGTATGAATTGATGTTAAATGATGTCATTTCTGTTGATGGTTGATGCAGGATAGAGCACATGGAGTAGAGCAGGTCCACAGCAGCAGGTCATCCATGATTGTTTGTCAAGGTCACACTAATATCTGTGTGCTGTTTGTAGGAACTACCATGGATTTAATTTAGTTGATCTCTCTGAAGTTAATATCAGGAACTGTAATGATAATGAAACGGGGCCAAAGAAAAGGCCAAATATTTGTAAATGTAGTTAGTGAAGCTTCATAGGTCCACAGCAGCAGGCCATCTACACCTACAATCCCAGGCTGCACACTAGACAAGAGCCAGAGACGAGTACAGGAGCAAACAAAAAGGGGCAAAGAGAGAGAGAGAGTGCTTTAAAGAAGCCAAATAAATTGGTCTTAGCTGTATTACAGCAGTTAATAAAGACAAAAATCTTATATTTGGTCCTCCTTCTGTTAAATCCAGAGAAGGAAACACAGATTTCCCCCCTCTAGGTTTTATTCTTGAGCGTTCTGGAGTGAAAACGAATAAATTTATGAAATCTTTCTTGATCCTGTGGTAAACAACATTCACGTCACCTCCAGAAGCCCCCCTCCTCCGTCCTTCAGGCCTGTTTGGGGGGTAGAGAGGATAGTTGGGGGGGTTTGTTGGTCTGTAAGACAGTGCGGGCCTTGTCACCATGTTGAAGCCTGATGAAGTCTCTCCTAGCAACCAACACAAAGTCCATTCAGTCAGAGAGGAGGCTTTCCAGCTGACCTGGAGCCTGAAAGGAGACGAGCGGCTGAGAAACACCCGAGGAGAGAGGAGGGGGAGGAGGAGAGGGTGAGGAGAGGAAGAGTTTGATTCAGACCAGGAAAACACTTCATGTTGGGGGAGTTAAAGGAGCAGTCCATGAGTCTCCTTGTCAGGTTGATGCCTGTTTGGATAATATCTAATCAGGAGAGTTAGCGTGAAGGAACATGAGGCTGACATCATCATGACGGCTTCTTTGCATCAGCTTTTACAACTCCTCTTTTTACAGCCCCCCCCTTTTTTTTTTTTATTAATGCTTGTACATATTCAACCCTTTCAAGCAGAATCAAATTAAAGACATTTTGTTTTTAGAACAGCCTGGTCTATCAGAATATTGATACTTTTTACTACAGAAACCAGAAGGTTGCAGGTTTTAGCCCGGCTGCAGCTGTCACATGCTGATGTGTCCTTGGGCAAGACACTTAACCCCAAACTGCTCCCACTGCTGCATCAGTAGTGTGTAAATGGGTATGAAAGGGTGTGAATGTGTTAGCTGATACTGATGGAAAACTGACACAGAACCACCAACCATCAGTGAGTGAATGGATGTGAATGTGTAGATGTGACCTGTCAAAGAGACGTGAAGATCGTTATACAAGCTCAAGTCCATTTACCATCTAATTCAATAATAAAGGAGATTTGTGCTGTTTGAGTGCTTCTAGTTGACATTTCTCACCTTTAACCCTTTATCTCCCAGGTCAACTGCTTGGTAGACCAAACTTTGAGTAACTGTGTCTTATTCATAAATGCATCGGACTTCTTTAACCTGATAAGGCCATCTATAATTTGTGGGAGTTAAAATAATGCTAGAAAAAAACATTATAGGCCTGATCTAAGATCCAAAATAACAAGTGCTAAATTGCATGTGCAAACTAAAAAATTGCATGTGCAATTACTGGGCATGTTGCGGGTGATCTACTATTACTGCATGCACAATTGATAACAGGCGCGTAAGTGGTGTGGACCGCCCTCTTTAAAGGAGGATTTTGTGCTACCAAGGACAGATTGAGCAGAGTGGCTGCAAATGAAAAATCAAGTTTGAAGCCATGGAGTTGGAGGCAAATCAACACACTTGCGGTAACCTTTTGTGCTGTCTGTCATTTTGACGGACAAGGTCGTCACGTTTCCCTCATACCATATTTTTAGCCGTCCTTTTTAATTTTCCTTTTCTGATTACAATTTAACATAATCTAATGCCCCAGTCACACATTCCCACTTCTCATGGCAATTGTGCACGACTGTACACGATTGGCAAGGCTGGTTTGATCAGCATGATATGGGAAGAAATGACTGTCTCCCCCGGACACACCCCGTAAATACACCATCAGTAACACTTCTACGGCACTTCTACAGCGATTCGGGGGCATTCGTGCAACTTCAATTAGGTCAACACAACGATACGATGAAGATTCCATGAATTTCCATCCCGCTGACACAACGACAGCGCCGTTCGAGCCCAGTTTGCGTCATGTAAGCCCCGATTGAGGCCCGTCGCCTGCATCGCCTTGAACAGGACACAGTTGGAGCACAATCGGATACGTCCTTGTCAATCGTTCTCAGAAAGCTTTCAGGATTGAGCCGCAATCAGCCCGATTGAGCCCCGTACATCCCACGCTAATTTTGTTCGCCTTAGGACTGCATTAGGCTTCCACCTCGCTATACTGGCGTTCGCCCACGACTATACAATGATGATCCAGATCAAGTAGCACATGCACCACGACCAAAGCACGTTTCATCAGGATTATGACAATCGTGCACAATCGCCATTAGAAATGGGAATGTGTGACTGGGACTTGAATGACAGCATTCATATAGTCACGCAGCTTCATCACCAATAACCTCTCATGTGAAGAGCAGTCTTACAGCTACACACACACAGACTGAGTGGGTACTTCTGCCTTTTATGCACTGACAGCTCCTAAACTCTCTGTCAGTGCGAGGACAGTGTGATGTAGTCAGTGCGTAAAAGGCAGGAGTACCTGTTCAGTGTGTGTGTGTGAAACTGTAAGACTGCTCTTCACAAACAGAGTGATTATGGCTATTTTTACAGTTTAAATGACCTCCTCCACGATGTATTAAAAGTGCAAAGCAGAGAGGATTTACTTTATGCATGTGTATGCATGAGTATGGCGGCACACTGAGTCATCCCTCTTTTTCCAGTCCTTCATAATGACAGACAGCCTCCAAGTCTTTCTGTTTTTCATCAAAAAATTTAGTCAGTGATGGAAAATATTCCGTTAACGCGACTCCTGTTTCTCGCCACAATGACCGCAGCCCTCTGTGCATAACGCTGTGCCTGTTTTGCACCTGCCTTTCAAACATGCTAAATTTAGATGCTAAAGCACAGAGCGCAATCAGTTTCTGGTTTGATAAATCACATTGTGGGTGCTAAATGATCACATTTGTATCTCCTCCTCCCAGTATGTTGCGTGTCCTGATCATCTGTATGTATTCTGCATATTCATGAAGGCTAACACGCTTAATGGACTGCGTGTGCTATCTTGCTCATTTGACAGACGCAATCCTCGCTGCACCCTGTTAGTAGATCAGCTTTGCGCACGCTATCAAGTTTGCACGTGTTTTTATACACCAAACCTTTAGTAGATTAGGCCCTATGCCTCATTAATGTCTTATTAAAGAGGGGAATTTCTCAGATAGGTAAACCTAGCATTATAATAAAACCAGTCATAAAAAACAAAAATGGCCTAAATGAAATGAATATGACATCCAAAAAGTTAAATGTGTTTCTCAAAAAAGGACACTTGACTTGATTTGTGTTCTCTTTTCACTTTAGCTCAACCATTTTGCAGAGGTTAATGATTTATAAATATTTTGGACATAAAAAAACAATTAATTGTTGCATTAGTGCCCCAATTTGTCAAAAAAGACATTTTCATGCCTATTTTTTGTGGAAGTTAAAGGGTTAATAACCTCTGGTCTGAACAGTTAATAGGTGTCTCTCACAGGTTTCTTTGTGAACAACAAATCATTACCACCTCCAAGGAGGTTAGGTATTTGCGAGCATGTTTGTTTGTTATCAAGATTACACAAAAACTACTGTACGGATATTGCTGAAAAGATGTTGGTAATGGCAACTTAAAAATGATTTAGAAATGATTCGATTTTGGTGGTGATCCAGATAACCGTGTCTAACTAATAATGATAACATGATTCTGAGCGCTAGGTGTTTCAGGGTCAGTGAATCATATGATGGTAACTTTATCATGGAACTATTGCTTATAGATGTAACAGCAATATGTTAGCTACCTTGGTGGAGGATTGCACTCTCTGAATGCTTTCAAGTCTTTTTTGTAACCCTCTTTCTCATAAACATTAGAGAAAAGACACCTGGACTGTGTTTAATGCTTGTACCAAATGGATGTGCAATATTGGGTTTTTGCAGATACTTGATTGGAAGATATTTCCAAACAAATGAATGTCGATCTATATTTTGTTCAAGTGCACATAACCTCCACTCCACCTCCTTGAAACGATGATGGTCTATTTATGTTAGAAACAGACGTGAAGCAAGAAAAACAACTTTTTATTCTTTAAATGATGATATTTATGATCATCAAAGTGGACATTCAGAGATGGTGACTCTTTAAAGTCAAAACAGAAATGAATGAATCTGGACGATGTTCTCTCCTTTCTGTTTTTCAGAAGGCGTACAGCATCGACCACGAGCCTCCTCAGAAGCACCAGTATGTGAAGAATGGAAAGCACCCAAACGGCAAAGGTAAGTTTGTCCCTCTCAGGTCATTGTCCGACTCAGAGAGCAGTGATGCACTCTGGGAGTGCAGTCTGAGCTAAAGACGTGATGAGTCTGTTTCTGAAAGCATCAGCTTCTGTGTGATTTTTTAAAGGTTCACCTCTGTCTGGTCTGTCTTCTGCTGCTCTCAGGAGTTTTAGATGAATGTAAAACAGACAAAATTATTCCTCATGTTATCTATAAAAGCTAAATTAGAAAATGTTACTTATCACGATGTGGCACTCAAAGACAAAAGACCTCTTTGTTTTATGGTTGACCAGTCAATTAAAACATGGCATACACACCTTTTTTTATTCTTCAATGTTAAACTTTAAAGAAGATCCTACATATAAGGTGCTTTTTTAGTGTTTGCTGTGCTACAACAAGGTGGTCGACAACAGTCTGCAGCTCATAAACATGACCTCAGTGTTAACAAACATGGCAACTAGCAGGATGACTAGTAGCTAAAAGTACAAAGGGTATTTTCTCCACCTACAAGAACTCCCATCAAAAGATAATACCACAGTTTAAGAGTATGCTACCTGGAATTTTTATTGAGTGCATTTACTTTTTGGAAACGTAAAGTTTATCAGGAACTAACCGACTCACATCATGTGTTCCTCCGTGCAGCGGTGCCACGAGTTCCAGATTAACTTTATTTTATGCACTCAACAAAATTTCTAGGTAATGTACTCTTAAGCTGTGGTATTATTTTTGATGGGAGTTCTTGTAGGCTGAGAAAATACCCTTTGTATTTGGTAAAATACTTCCCTGTTTGCAGCTGGTTCTGTGTAACAGACTCTTACAGACTGTGGCTTACTGAGGGAGAGGAGAGAACTTTATACTGCATCTAAGATACTTAGTGGCCATACGGAGCTCATACAACTCCACTTCAAAAAAACTGAACTGTCCCTTTAAGGAATAATCCGGTGGCACTTGCATATTGAAATCAATCAATAAATGAGCTGGTCCTCTATTCCTGACATCTCTCTAATATTATGCTCCATGTTTAATATCCTGGTTTGGGCTGTGTTTGCTGTTCTTCCTGCTGAGCTGGCTTGCTTCTTGATTGGCAAAGTCTGTTTCATGTGTACTCCACACACAACAGGCTTTCCTATTGTTTATATTCAACACATTAAATATTTAATTTTAATATTTAAAGATTTAGATCCAGGGGCCTGATCCTCTTCTGAGACAATCAAAGAGGATAAAATTAATCTGAACACATCTCACACCACATGATAATGAGGTACAGGTTGGGCTTTTGCCTGAACAGTTACTGTTCCAGTCATCCTGAGTTTCGTGCCCAGCTTTAGGATGGTTTCAGGGTGGCCTAAAAGCTTTCAGGTGTGCATCTATCAAGAACTGCTTATGACAGGCTTGATCTGCCACCACAATTTTGTTGATTGATGCCAACTATGTTTTTCTGGATAGATTTTGGATCAGTCATGTCCCATGAAATAACTAGAACGCACTCGGAGAGCACAAACCTCCGCCAAGGTAGCTCACATATTGCTGTTACATCTATAAGCAATAGTTCCATGATAAAGTCATAAAATGATTCATGACCCTGAAAACCCACACCTAGCACTGAGAATCATGTTGATATCATTATTAGTTAGACAGTTATTGAGCAAAAATGACTGTTTGCTAATCACGGTTATCTGGTTCACCACCAAAATCTAATTATTTTTCTCCCTTTGACTTCCAAACCAAGAAATACATTTGCAACAAATTATTTGTTGGTGGTTTCCTGCCTCTTCATTTAGCAACATTTCAGGTTTTGTTTTTTAGATTACCCAATCGGGAAGCAGATATGCAGGTCAACCAGCTGATTGGTTTGCCCATTTGGGTTATCCTGGACATGAATGGGTTTATTTTATTTCTGCATCCAAATTTTAGTTTTTGCGTATGAAAACATCACAAAGAGCAAAATTTAGATATGTAGTGGTTGACCACATTTTTTATTGCCAAATTTATGGTCTTACTGTTAGATTTCTGAGGAGTTATGCATCAATGATTGACTTTCAATTTATTCTGGTTTTCAGACAATTACATGCATGTGCAGCACCGCCAGCCAATGGATATATATTGGTGTCACAAACACTATTCAGAGAGGTGAATATGGGCTTTAAGAGTTTTACATTGGTATAGCGGCAAAAAGTCAACCGTTTGGTTACAATGCCAGTCAAAGGGTTAAGTTGGGCCATTACCAACTTCTCCTGAAAATTTCAGCAAAATCTGTTCAGTAGTTCTTGTGTAATCTTGCTAATAAACAAACAAACATTTGCCAGCAAAACCATAAGCTCCATGGCCGAGGTACCACAGGATCGATGCTCTTGTGCCAACATCTGGAAACCATTTAAAGAAAGTAAATTCACCAGCATTTAATTGGTTTCGTTGCAGTGTAGATAAAACAGAGGGTTATAGGCTTTAAATCCTTCAGCTGATAAGAATGAGCACCTCGAGGTGCCGCTTTGTCCACAGGGGTGCCAAATTTAAACACAGACTGAAAGTCCCTAAGACGGCATGTAAAGCAGCTTTACAAAGCTCCTGGAACCACCAGATTCCAAGTCTGCCATCAGTTGGATCCATCTTTGACGCTTTAAGCTGACAGATTTGTCCACGCTTAGAAAATTACTGGACCAGTCTGAGCCCTTTGAAAAGATGAAACTGTTATAAGATCAGAAATCATGCTGCAAATTTGTTCCAGTTGACTAAAGTTAAATTGGTCTAGGTCTATGTAGTTAATATTTCTTAGTTGAACACTAATCCCAAATTATCTCAACTATTCTTTAAAGATAGAGCAATGATTAACTTTTGCGAATGACAAGGGCCTTTAAAAAGCAACTGCTGCCAAGACGAACACAGTTTGTTTATCGTTGCCATGAGAACCAGGGAGGGCAGGACCAGCTTCTGCTGCGGCGCTGTTTCTCTGTCACTGTCATATTTTGTGCTGCTTACCTGTGATGGACCACCTTTAATCTCTGCATGCTGCCCATTCTGTCCCCCAAACTATCCACCAACCCTTTTTAATAAACGTTAACAAGTTCAATGGGGGTCCTCTGTCTTCTTCAGTTGAGGACTCTGGTTGACAAAATGTCCCTCTGCTGTTTATTTACTACACAGCAAACTAACAATTCTGTATCTTGGATAGATGTGACATAATGACGGCAAGAGCACGTCTAAAAGTAAAATTTGCTGTTTTTCTGTTTAGCATGCATATCTCATGGAGTGACGTTTTTGTTGTAAAGGGACCGTGATTTATCGACCAGTAAATGGTAAAGGAAGGTGGGAGTGACTGTGGGCCACTCTCTGTCTTTAGTCTTGACTCATCAGTAGTTGTTTATTCAGCTGAGATCCCCCTGTTGATATATTTTAACAACCGTGTATATAAAGAGCAAGAGGTGTGAAGGCATGATCTGGTTGTGCCAAAAGTGAGATGTATATGTGACAGTGATGGCTAGTGAGGAGATTAGTGTGGATGTTGAAATAGAGCCTGTCTAACCAAAGCTTGACATTTCATCTTTAAAGAGAGAGAAAAGAATGACTCTGACAGCAGTTTATGATGGAAAGAGGTTATTTTGTTTCGTCAAACTGGCTGCAGAAAATGTTTAATCTTTCATCATGTGGTTTACTCCTCTGCAGCAGTGTCCATCAGCTATGTCATAAGTTCTGATGATGAACGAATGTGATAGATCCTCCTACACCAGGGCACACAAGATGCTTGTGGCTGACACGCACGCCAATTCCAGCTCGAGAGCGCTATGGCCCTCACACCAGGCCCATGTGTTTGCTACCACAGACTGTAAGAGTTGGACAAAGTCTTGTGATATCAGCTGTTTGATTATCTAAGAAGCCCTGGGAACGTTGATGGTGCCCTCTAATGGTAGCTGCCATACTGCAGGTATCATCACCAGAAACCTTTACTAAATTCTTAATAAATCCTTAATAAAGGAAAACAGGTGAAATAAAAAAAAAACACTCTCTCACAGTGAGAACACATATATATGTGTTATACTTTTAGACTGAAGCTGTTTTTTAACAAGACTGTAAAGATGTATGTTAAGGCCATAAAACCGCCTTTTCCCCGAATACTATAATTAAAGGTGTCAGGTTTCTGCAGCCAGCCTCAAGAGGACACTTGGGGTACTACAGGTTTGGCACTTCCACATTGCCCTCCTTTTTTAGCTCTGGAGGTTCTCACCTGTTTGGTGCATTTAGCTGCGTCCTCCTGCTGTCACAGATCTATCACTCCATATATGTAACACCCTAATAATAAGCTTCTTTTGAACATTTAGAAAGAACCACAATAAATCTCCCCACAAGTAACAAGAATCATTGAAAGACAGACATAAGACTAGAAACAGTGTTAATTTTGTTGACTAATTATTTTCATCATAGTTTTCATCAACAACCTGTCATAACCTGGCTCAGGACAATGACAAATACGGGAAGAACACGTAGTTTTGCAGTAAATTATATAATTTACTGACAAATTCAACAACAGAAACTATAAAACTGCTAATATAAGAGTGTAATCAGTCAGTTAAATCAGTGATGTGGATGTGGGTGTGTGTCATAATGAAGTGTGGGGTGTTGTCAAGCAGAACAAACTAAGACAAAAGGGTGCATGCGTTTGCTGAGGTGAGTCCAGGTGGAATGAGAGAGAGAGAGAAAGCAGCAGAGGGGTTGGGCTTTTATACCCAGCAGGCACCAGGTGATCAATCACAGCAGCTCACTTCAGGCAACTCTAGAGAGACGGAAGATGTTAGCCAGGTCTGTGCACCAGAAGCTAAGGCAGCGACTGTCACAAACCTTTTTTCCCCTGATGAAAACTAGACAGTAACTAATAAAAACAAGTACACATGAACAAAAACTAAAACTAAACTAACTGACATTTTCATCAACAAATAAAAACCAGACAAAAATGTTTGAGAGAGACTTAATCCAATCAGACCTAATTTGGTCATGTAGAAAGTAGGGACAAGTTAGGAATATATCCAATCACAGCTACTTTGGTTGTGTGGAAAGGTTGGATGAGTTAAGAGGGACATCCAATCACAGCTGCCTTAGCTTGGTGGTGGGGGGTTAAGTTGTGGAGCGATCCAATCAGAGCTCCTCTCTTTATGAATTGATATATTCATGTAGAGCAGGTTCACTGTTTGTTGTCAGTTCTGGTATTGTAACTGAGATGCTCTGCCAGGTAGACTAAATAAAGGTGACTGCATTTCACACAAAAGTTCAATTTGTTTCTGTTCATTTATACATTCAGACTTTACTAGCATTCAATAAAGGGTTATTAGATGTTTCATTTTATCCAAGTGTAAAACATGACTTCAGAAATTCAAGGAAACATAAAAAATGCCTTACACTTTACACTTCATATTTTAGTCGACCAAATTTACAGTATATTTCAGAAAAAGTGAAAAATTCATCAACTAAAACTAGACTAAAATTAAAACAATTAAGATGCCTAGATTATGACTAAAACTAGAAGATATTTTCGGCAAAAGACTATACCTAATGTTGAATTAAAAAGTGCTCAAATTAAACATTAAACAAAATTAACACTGACTAGAAAGCACTCAGAGAGCACAAACCTCCGCCAAGGTAGCTCACATCTTGCTGTTACATCTATAATCAATAGTTCCATGATGAAGCTATCATCATAATACGATTCCTTGACTCTGAAAACCCACACCTAGCACTCAGAATCGTGATTAGTTAGACAGTTATTGAGCAAAAACGATCGTTTGCTCATCATGGTTATTGGGATCACCACCAAAATCTAATCATTTTTAAGTTTGGCCATTACCAACCTGTACTGAAAATCCCAGCAAAATCCATATAGTAGTTTTTGCGTAATCTTGCTAACAAAAAAACAAACATACACCAGCAAAAACATAACCTTCTTGGTGGAGGTAAATACAAGAGGAGCTACAGACACACATACCTGCTGGATTAAGGTATTTATGGTTCTCTGTTTGTTATTCTCTTGTCTACGTGGGCCAAGTAATGAGAAAAATAGGCAAGTCTCATACCCTTGACATTTTCACGAGACATGTGGCTCACACTGGCAGTCTGAAAGCTCTGGCTTGATAACTTGCTGTCTAAAACAAAAACAGGCATGAAAAATTCAGACAGAGTGAAATGGCCCCTCGTCTTTTGTTAAAGGCTCTCCCTCCCCCAACCTTCTTCTACAGGGTGGTGTCAAGAGGGTCATGGAGTACACTCAACAGAATCTTAATTAGGTACACCTGCTCAAATGCTCATAGATGTAAATAGCTCATCAGCCAATCGCACGTCAGCAACTCAACTCATTGCAGAATCTAGACATGGTCAAAGTCAAACTGAGCAGAAGAAAGGTGACTTAAGTGACTTTTAACATTGCACGGTTGTTGGTGCCAGACAAGTTGGCCTGAATGGGCTACAGCAGCAGAAGACCAGGTTCCACTCCTGTCCACTAAGAACAGGAAACTGAGGCTATAATCTTAACAGACTCTCAAAAAAGATTTTAAAAGTGTTTCCTGGTCTAATGAGTCTGGATTTCTGCTCCACATTGAGATGTAGGGTCAGAATCTGTGGACATCATGAAGGTATGGATCCATCCTGCCTTGGATCAACAGCTCAGGCTGCTGCTGGTGTGATGGTGTGGGGGTATTTTTCTCAACACACTTTGAGCCCCTTAGTCCCACCTGATCATGGTCTAAACCCCACGGCCTACCTGAGGGTTGTTGCTGACCATGTCCATCCCTTTATGACCACAGTGGACCATCTTCTCATGGATACTTCACGCTCCATGTCTGAAAGCTCAGATCAGCTCAACATGGTTTCCTAAACATGACAATGAGTTCACTGTACTCCAGTGACCTCCACAGTCACCAGATCTCAATCCAATAGAGCACCTTTGGGATGTGGTGGAGCAGGAGATTCTCATCATGGATGTTCAGCAGCTGTGTGATGCTCTCATGAGGATATGGACCGACATCTCTGAGGGATGTTTCAGCATCATGTTGAATCTATGACACCATGACAGCGTACCTAATAAAGTGGCCATGAGAGTATAATTCAGCTCTGTAGAGCAGGGTGGTTGTGATCATTTTTTAGTGTGACTTTAAGGCCGCGAGTAACTTTTCCTGTTTTCTGAGCACACAATAACAGTCATGATCTAAGACGATCCAGTCAGGACTCAGTGTCTTATTTCCTGGCCCTGAAAGGTGCTGAAGTCTCCGTGTGAAGTGAAGCAGTGTGGGAAAGTCTGAGGGCAGGTCAGAGAGAAGCTGCCTGACAAAGAGGAGGAGGAGGAGGAGCAGGAGAGGGATGGATCAGAGGAGGAGGAGTCTCCACAGAGAGGCAGGGACACGGTCAGGATCATGTGGCTGTTGTTTTACTCTGGGCATGATTCAGTCTGGGTTAGAGGAGTGTTTGTGCTCATACCGAGAGCATGAAGGTTCACACAGACTGAGCCGCTGGAGGACGAGGTCAGAGCAGATGGATCAGAGGACAAAAAGCCCCGAACATCTCTTCCCCCCTGGGAGGGACGGGATGGTCAAGTCAGGTAAGACAAGGAGGGCGGACTCTCATCCTGCTCCCTCATGAAGACTCCTGTACTCACACTTCTGACACATAGTTTAGCTCTACACTCATTTTACCTTTATGCCTTATTTCCTGCTGCAAGAGCTAGAATTTAGTATTTTCTTTGTAGGTTTTAATGATCTCAGAGAGCAGAGATAAGGACAGTTTCACAACCATCTGCTCAAATAGTCTTACAAAGACCAATGATAAGATTTTTTGTGCTTTTCTGCAGAACACTTTCATGCCCTTTTCCTCCTGTTCTGATTGTGTTTGTGCATGAAGTGTTTGAGGTTCTGCAGCCTTTAGCTGATTTGTGGAAAAGCGCTGCGGTATACTTTTCAAAAACAATCATTTCTGTGAAACTGGATTAATAAAAATCATCTTCTTTGTTGTAACTTCTGAGTGCTATGAAGTGAATCATGGTGTGCCATAGGCCTCAGTCTTGGACCCTCTGATATTTACAGTTTACATCAGCAGCATCAGTCAGAATGGACCTGATACAGATTTTAATTATATTCAGAAAGCTCTAAACTCTCCTTGACAGCATCAGGCTCTCTTGTTTAACAGGAGGCCTTCAATACTGTACAGGACGATCTGTGTGAGCTCAAACTAATGTTGAATCCTGACAAAAAACTCAAAGAAGAGGCCACAGAACCTGCCCTCAGAGTGATGTGATTATCCATATCATGACCTTGAGTTTTTGATAAATTCACTTTTTAAGCATCATAGAGAGCAACTTGTAATTATAGTCACAGCTGAGATTTTATTCCAGAAATAAGTTTTGTTTTTCCTATGCTGCAAGAAAGCATCTTTTTAATGCCGCTTTTACAACCTCTGATCCACTGGTGATGTTTGATATACAAATGCATCCTCTCAGCGCCTCAAATCATATCATTAGATGGTGTTTTTTGGAGCTTTAGGGAGTATTTCATAATAAATCCTAAAAGGGCTTACTTGTAACCTTGCAGTGTAGCTGGATCTACACTATTCAGTGGCTGACAGATTCAACTTGCCAAGCTCTAATCTACAGCGATTCTCATACAGAGATTAGCATAGATGCTAACAGCTTTGGACCACATTTCTTTATTACATGAAAAACAAGCAACACTGAAAGCATTTCTTGATAGAGAGGACTTTTTTGCTTTATTTCTAATACTTTTTAGCAAGAGTTTGTTCTACAAGGTGGCTCATTTTTTGTTCTTTACATCCAGGCAGTAGTGCCTGCCTACTACATTATCTGATTGGCCTGCAGTGCCTGTGATTGACAGAAAGATTGTCCAATCACCTGTCAAATATGCTATTGGAGGCTCTGCCCATTCTGCTCAGTATACTGAATGGTCCATCAGGAGTGTCAGGTTAGCTAACTAGCACTCTGTGAATAAGCTGGGTGACCATCCGTAGACTGAATCATCGGCACACCCTGATTTATAAGGCTCTACTTAATCTGCCTCCCTAATATTTAACCCTTTAACTTCCACAACAAAAATAGCCATGAAAATGTCTTTTTTGACAAATTGGGGCATTAATGCAACAATTAATTGTTTTTTATGCCCTAAATATTTATAAATCATTAACCTCTGCCAAATGGTTGAGCTGGGAGTTTATAGTTGTAGAAGTAATTCCATTGTTAAAGTGAAAAGAGAACAAAAATCAAGTCAAATGTCCTTTTTTGAGAAACACTTTAAACTTTTTGGATGTCATATACATTTCATGTAGGCCATTTTTTGTTTTTATGACTGGTTTTATTATAATGCTTTTACCTATCTGAGAAATTCCCCTCTTTAAATTGACATTAATAAGAAATTATTTTTTCTAGCATTATGTTTAGCCCCATGAAATATAGATGGCCTAATCAGGTTACAGAAGTTCGATGCATTAATGTATAAGATACAGTTACTCAAAGTTTGGTCTACCAAGCAGTTGTTCTGGGAGTTAAAGGGTTAAGTGATTGCATTCATGTGAAAAGTGCTGAAGCTTCAGTCTAAAAGTTTGTCTTGAAAAGTTTTGTCTCAGATCTGCTCCTGCAGACTGGAACCTGCTGCAGGAGAAGTGTGTCTGGGATCGCTGGTCTCTTTAAATCTTTTTTAAAGCAGACAAAAATGTTCGGGTGAGATGTTTCAGGATGTAGATGTTTTGACTGATGGTTTTCTGCTCTGAGACTCTGATTTGATGGGTTATTTGTGTTGTTCTGTGATTGCCATCATTCCATAACTTAATAAATGTTCTGCTGTCTGTCTCGGCCAGGACTCTCTTGTAAATTAGATTCTCAATCTTAATGAGATTTTCCAGGTCAAATGAAGTTTGAATCAAATTGAATACGAGACAGAGCAGGATTGTGTTATAACCTGGAGAGAGAGAGAGATTAGGAACAGAGGTGCATGCAATGAGCAAAAGATTTGATTTAAACGTACAATCACAAACGAAGAGAAAAACCTCTGAACATGGGAGCATGGGACTCAGCACCCCAGAAATACATTTATTAAGACTCAGCTACAGATTTTCATCCTTTACAGTCAATCTCATTATGATTTTTAGATTCTGGAACAGGGATGGGCTGCATTATCATATAATCACTGCTGAAGTGAGTAAATAAGTAAGCAATCCTTATTTATATAGCACTTTTCATGGCTAAAAGAACAGAAAATAAGTTTAAAGGCAGAAACAGAAAGTAGCACATGAACAACAATTTAATATCCAACAAGGATCAAAATATTAGAACATGAATCACAACAGTACTTAGGCTGGATGAACAATTACCATGTGCATGTTCAAACAAATCTGTTTTTAACTGTGTTTTTTGAAAGATTTGACAAAGTCAGAGGTTGATAGTAACACATCTCAGTGAGCTGATATTAGCACACATAAAGCAACCACTGGTTTATGTTCTGTGTGGATGTGCTTTGCTGCTGCTGTGGATGTTTTCATTGTTTTTGAGACACCAACAATGACCCCCTTCCTTCTTAAATATGAAGCTCAGATGAAGAAACCATCCTGTGCTACATGAATACAGTGGTATGTTAAACACAGCAGGCGTTTATAAATATATTTGATATTGATTGAGGGCCACAGTCTGAACAATGAGTACTCTGCACAGTCACGTTCACATCCTGCCTGCGTACATTTGTATTCACACTTAAAGAATGAGGCAGACTTGGTTGAGAAGTGTCCTCAGATCCATAAAACCACAACTATTTACTTATGTTGTAGTTCATCTGTGACGGTTTCCAAGTCTCAGAGTGTTTCATGACTTCAGTGGGGCACAGGAGGGCGCCAGTGTGCCAGTGAGCAGCTCCGTCATTGTACTGTTTACATATTCTTATTGTCTCAGACGAACTCCTGCATGTGTTTTGTCTGTTTGTCTGTTTTAAAAGAATGTTCGCTCTAGGTCACTGGCCTCTGACCTTTTTTATCTGAGTCCCTTGTAGTTGTACCTGCAAGATTTTAAGCCCCATACAGGACCTATAGATATAACTTCTTGGAATTGCGAAATAAAGGCACCTATATAGTTTTCATGGGACAAAAATGGGTTCTCACACATATTTGTTCAAAGACAGTGTGCCCTCAGTGTGTTGGCATTGTTTCAGATTATATTCAGTCTGTAAACCAAATGTTGACAAACTCAAAGCTGGCAGAGCCCCGAGTCTCCCCATGAGACTCTCTGGGACCGAGGAACAAGGTCAGGGGTGTCCAAACTCTGGACTAGGGGCCAATTGTGGACTGTGCTCCATTTTTAATCAGCCCAGGAGAGTAAAATAAAAATGTTCCCCCAATTTGAACATAAAGTTTGTGCTTGACTGATGAATAAAGGGGCAGCACGGTGACGCAGCAGGTAGTGCACATGCCTCACAGCGAGAGGGTTGCTCGTTCGATCCCTGGGTTGGTCAAGGTTTCCTCCCATGGACCAAAAACAGGCTCATAGGTTGATTGGTGACTCTTAATTGCCCTTAGGTGTGACTGCGAGAGTGAATGGTTGTCTGTCTGTCTATTTAGCCCTGTGATTGGCTGGAGACTGGTTCAGGGTGAACTCTACCCCCCAGTCTCAGCTGGGATAGGCTCCAGCCCCTGCGTGACCCCAAAAGGGAACAGCAGAATAGAAAATGGATGGATGGAGGTTGATGGTTTGAACCCCATGTTGGTCAGGGCTTCTGTGTGGGGTTTGCATGTTCTCCCTGTGCATGTCTGGGTTTCCTCTGTGCACTTCGGCTTGGTCTGTCTGCACCATAGAAAGGCATGAAGTGCTCTTCATCTCCAAGCACCAAGACTCATTCAAATATAAGCACCTTTAAGCAGTTTGCTCTTGTTTTGTGTCTGAACAGGGGAGGAGCTGTTAGCGTTTTCCCTCACGTTCATTCTCAACCTGACCGGGACTGACAGGGGTCAATCAAAACTACCTGAGATCTGATTGGCCACCCCAAAATCCTTAACTTTAAGCCACTTAAAACAAGAACTGCTGCTTTTCCATCTGTGGTATGTACACCTCTGGGTAGATACAAACGCTGCTGAGGATTAGGACAAGACCCCGGTTCTGTTTCACTGTGTTGACCTGTGACCCATGGCTGCTGAGGTCTGCGTTGCCATGGTAACATCAGATGTGGAAAACAACAAGAGTAATGGTTATTTAAACACTTAAATATGTTTAAATAACCAGATTTGATCAAGATTATCAGATATGTCAGATTGAAATATTAACAAAGAAATATTCAGTCAATATGTCTGTGAATGCCCGTTAACATGGCCACACGTTAAACCATAACACCAGTCAGAGAAATTGCAAAAACAAGTATTACAGACATGGTAATAAACATTTAAAAGTGTTTTTCTGTATTTAAGTGTTTTCATGTGGACAAGAATTTTTGTTAAAACTTAACTTGACGAGATTGTTTTTGTAAACAGAGGAGGGAATACTCTTTTTCTTACCTGCTTTCATATGAAAGTAAACTAGTTAATTTCAAACACAAAGTAATGTGGTGCAATTCAAAGTGCTATTCAAGATAATGTGGACTGCAATCAATTACCAGAATGTAGTGATTTACTGAGCTTTTTTTAAGTAACTCAGAAATTTCAGTTAAGTAATTGAAAACAGCATTTCACTGGACTAGCCAAAACTGATCTTTTTGCCAAATTTAATGTAATAATATGATTTATTTATGTAATTATTTTTTTGTGCCAACACCATTGCAACCTAAATTCTCCTCAATGCAACAGGTTTTATGACCTTACCAGTATTTTTATGGGCAAAGACTTCTTTGTTTTCTAATAATTCTTACTGCAGGTTGTATCATCAAGCAATTGTGATAAATTTTGTCATGAAAGAAAAATGAGGAAAAGGGAGGGAAACCAGACACCTGAAGCAATTTATATATTCCTATTGTATATTTTGTTAATGTTAATATGTATAAAATGTAAATTCTTTGGCATTTGTTCATTGTCTCATTTTTACTTATTTATTTTCCCTTCCTTCAGGGGAATGTTATGTCTTAAGATTCTACATGTTAATAGTTTTGCTTATTTTATACTCCTAACTTATTTTAGTGTCTATCTGATATTTTGACAGCTATATGTGTATAAGAGCAACTGAATTTCCCTTTGGAGATTAATAAAGTATTTCTGATTCTGAAATATTGAAATGAGTCAGTCATCCTGGTGGACTCTTCCGATTTTAATCAGAATCAGAATCAGAATCAGAAATACTTTATTAATCCCCATGGGGAAGTTCATTTGTTTCAGTTGCTCTCATACACAGCATAGCAGTATGAATTATCAAATGAAGACATTAAAATAGATAACAGCATAAAGTTTAAATAGAATAAAATGAAAAAATTAAGTAGACAGATTGCAACATGCAGAAATGATTCCTAATAAGTTTCTAATAAATGATGCCTTCTTCTGTTTTATGACTTGCAGACCGTGATTCATCCTCTTCTAGCATATATCACGTATTCCTTTTCTTCTGTTTTTCTAGCTTCTCAGATCAAACTGAGGAGCCAGTCATCCCCCTTTTCTATTGTTGAAGCAGATTTCTCCACTTGTTGAGCAGAGCTCACAGGTGGTGTCACTTATGTTTCAGGATTTTCTGTTTGTGTATTTTCTGTTTTTCATACATCAGATGAATAATACTCATCCTGAGTCATGTTTAGGAGAGCAGCGTGGGGATAACTGATAATAAAAGCAGCGTGAGGTCGGTGTGGACGAGCTGAGAGTGGGATGATGATGAAGGTGATGAGGATGAAGTCAGTGTTGGCAGAAAAACATCGATTGAGTGGGAGGCTAGATCAACATACTGAAAATGTTATGTAATAAAAGCATTTCTGATGTTTTTACCTGAAAAATGACAGGACATGATGGATTTGTACTAGACTGGTCCCTGTTGGTCCTGGTTTGGTTCTAGCCTGGGTTTGTCCAAATCACTTCTTGATTTAAAAGTGACAAAGTCCTTTATTGTTTTGTTATGTTGTGTTTTGGCCTTTCCTCTGTCCTGCTTCTCTTTTTTATTTCCCTGTTAAGACCACTCCACATCAGTGTTTAGGTCACTTTCACGACTGAAATTCTTCAGACTCAGTTTGGTTCATGGATGAAACTTCAGCATTGTTTCATTTTTCATTTGGATTAGTTTTCTTTCACCCTGCACCAAGTTAGGCAAACCAAAGCCTGACAGATGTTTGGAGATGTGAATGTTTTCAGAGGACTGGAGGCTGGTAGTGGTCGTAATGCTTACAGTAGCCGCACTGTGCTTTATATCAACGGTGAACACAATGTTAGCTTTTCTGTTGTGACATTTGGTCAATCTGACCACAGTTCTCTCCCTTCTGGTTTGCCTGTTTGGTTTGGATGGCTTTCGCACCTACCACTACCCAAACCTCCTGTTTTTTGACAGACCAGAGTTTGGTTTATTGGTCAACACCAGAGTTCATGTGTGCTTTCACACCAGCCCAAGTGAAGCAATCTTTCCAAAAAAGTCAACCAGAGTTTGTTTGGTCCAAAGGTTTAAAGGCACCCTAAGACCTTGACTGATGTATACAATGCTTCAGCAGGTATTTTCCAAAAACAGAGGCTGTCTTCCTTCATTTTTAAAAAATAATCTCATCCATGAGTGTAAAATTAAATAACTAAATCCTACAAACATAAACACAAATTCACTGTTAACCTTTGTTTATCACCGTATTACAATGTCTGTAATATGCGGTTTGGCCCTGTTGGGTCTGATATTCAGTATTTTCATCAATGCTTTTATCAACATTTTCTTTGTTTTTACCACAGATTGGTCCAATGTATTATAGATTGTTTTATCCAGCATCACATTGTGTTTTGGTCATGTTTGGTGTTCTACATCACTCTTTAAAGTGGTTTGGTTCAGTTTTACCTACTGGTTTGGTTTATTGACCCTGATTAAGCCTGCTTTCACACTTAAAATTCCACATACTCAGTTCAGTTTGGGGTTAAAGTTTCATTATTGCTCCGGTCTAGTTGCTTTCATTTGGCACTGAGTCAGGCAGACTAAAGCCTATTAAATGTGTCATTTAGCCTCCCACCACTAGTTCGGACTGTAGCTGCAGTCTTTGTCCTTGCCATCTGGCCCACTATTGCATTATAAGCCAGAAATACACATCCGGCTTTAAGTAATGAAATTGTTTAGCTCGAAACAGTTTGAAAGTGTTCTTGGCCAAAAAAAAAAATACAAAAATGTGCATTTAGGCTGGTCAGAAAGCACTTATTGACTGAAGATATGCGTAGATGTTGGCTGGTAAAGAGTACCAAAAACTAATGTTACTAATGGATATTTGACCAAATCAAAGCTGGAATTCACTCCCTTTTGGTTTGGTTTGGTTTGGTTTGGTTTGGCATGCCTTCTTTGGTCATTGTTTGGTTCACATTTCTTTCACACCCACCACAAACTGATCTGTGGTCGGCTGGAAGCGAACCAAGCCCCTCGTTTTTTGGTGGACCAATGTTCTGGTCTTTGGTCCGCACCAGAGTTCATATGAGCTTTTATACAAATATAAATGGACCAAGCTTCCAAAAACACAAACCAGGGTTCTTTGGTCCTCACCAAACATGTTTGGTGTGAAAGCACACAAAGTCCTAAAAGATCAAAATGCTTTGGTCCAGTTTCACTGATGGATTTACTTTTATTTGTTACAACTTGGCCCTTTTCTCTTCCTCATTAGTCTCAGTTTAGTCAATTAATCTTGTGAGTTTGAAGAAGATATTATGATATATATGTGCTAACCTTGCACAGCAGCTGGATCAGCCTGATTTAATGTCTGTAATCAGGCTGATTCATCTTGCCAAGCTCTAATTTATGGCTGTAAGCAGCCCAAAGTGACACGGCTCAATCAGAGTCCTTTAGAGCAGGAAGAGGTCTGCTCGTACAGATTAGATGCTAACAGCTTCAGTAGCAGTTTAATCAGATCTTGACTGCATTTTTTGATCAAATGAAAACAAATATCAACACTACAAACTTCTCTATAGTAAGGATATTTTTGCTCCACAAGAGTTTGTTTTATAAAGTGGCTGTAGTGCAGTAGCACTCGTCTACTTCATTATCTGATTGGCCTGTAATGAATGTGATTAATAGACTGATCATCCAATCACCTGCCGGATATGCCTCTGAAAGATTCTGTCCTCTCCAAACACTTTCTCTGAAAAAAAAAAAAAAAAAAACCCAAACCCTACACCCCTACTTTTTCCTTCCTATTGTTTGTAAGTCCACTTAATTAAACATATGAGCTATGTGCTGTTGCATTTCCAAAAAATACATAATGACATCTTCAATAATAATATGATTTATATTTCATAATTGATGCAGCTGTTTAGCAAATTCTATGGAGCAATAGCAGGTAGAAATAAACATGTGTGGATTGAAATTGAAAGGATATTTTTCAATGGATTACTGATTATTGTGTGCCTCGAGGTTTTGATCTAATTCGAGCCATGCCTTTAAAAACCACTGCCGCAGTCCCTGCCTCTTAAATCCTGCTCTGGTCAGCACTGTCATACATGCTCGTCCTTTCTTGCTCACATAACTTTGATTATTTCAGGGTTTGTTCACTCCAACATTGTTTGTCAGGACTTCAGCACTGTCAGGTTGATCTGTAACAAAGTTAAAGGGTTAAACTTCTCATAGATCTAGGACCACCAAACAAACTGAAGCACAAACTGAGAATACTCCAGGCAGATTTAAACCAGAAAAGCTTTAAACGTTTTTTGACAATAAGCAACAAACATTTTTTGACATTTTAACACCTCATCTTCTTTTTAATGGTTAAACAAACAGGGTGGTTTTCCAGGAGCTGATCAATAGCTGCTCAGTTTGAACATCCCACCGCTTTGTGTTGCAACAGGGTCAGAGTTTGACCCCAGTGTTTATGTAAGAGAGCAGACTTTAACCCCTCGCTGTGTTTGAGCACTTATCAGTTTCATGTTTGAGTGATTTACAGACAAAATTATCTGTTTCTATAAAAGGAAATCACTGACTAAGGCAGGGGCAGAGCTAAAGAGGGGAAATAAACTCTGACCACATCAACACTGTGAGGAAGCTGAAAATGAAATTAATCATGGCACAGTGAGTTTGTGTTGGAGCTAAACATCACAAACCACATCTCAAAGGGGTCTGGTTTTGACTTTGGTTCATGTTTTAATTTTAATGTTTGCTTGAGTTTGTTCTCAATCACAAACATTAAAAAAAAAATTCTGGTTGGTTGACTGTTCTCTGTTGTTATTGGTCTGTTCAGCGTCTTTTTCAACAGCTCTGCACACTTCTTACAATCTCTGCTCTGGGCTGGGCTGCCATCCTGAGCCAATGGGCTGGAAGTGCTGATGAAACAATAGACCCATCCATTCACCTCTACTGTTGCCTCGTTCCCCCCATTTCACAGGGACATTTAAAGCATGCTTGCAATTTGTGATAAGTAAATACAAAAACTTTCCGATGTTGTGATATCAAAGATTTGTCATGAAACACATTTGTGGCACAAAAGAATCAAATGCAGATGAATCAGATCCGTGAGACAAAATTAGGGTTTATTAACAGTCCAGGGTTCGGTACACGAGCAGGCAAAAACAATCCAGGCAGAGGTATCCAATAAACAAAGGCCAGAGGCAAGGTACAGGCAAAACAGGTCTATGAACGTGAACAAGGCTGTGAGAGAAAGTGCTGGAAAGTGACTCGAGGTTCAACAATCTGGCAACAGGACAGGGGAAGACATGGGGGTTAAATACAAGAGGCGATTGGGGGTGATGAGACACAGCTGGGGAAGAGCAATCAGGGGTCAGGTGTGACAGGACCAGACAGGAAGCAAAACCTACGAATACGAGGAGGAGAGACAGGTGAATTTTCAAAATAAAACAGGAAGCACAAGACGAAACATAAAACACAAGAACTTAACTAAAACAAAAGCATGATCATGATCATGACAAGATCAGTGATTTGCTAAGGGGGCATTAAATATGTTATAAATATTATTTATTTTTACTTGAAATTAAAAAAAAAACTCAAGGGTTAGTTCAGGTTTTTTGAAGTGGGGCTGCTCAAGGCCTATGGCTCTAGTAAATATGAGTGCCAATAAATGAACTTGTGAGCTTTGTCCCTGGGGAGAGATATCCAGGAGTGGAAGATAGCTGGTACATGACAGTACATGGTGCCACAGAAAGCCTCATAATTGAACCACTTATAGGTTAAACTCCTCAAAAAACTCATTGCATCAACAATACACAACAATAAGATTCTTTACAGAGTTCAACTTTCCCTCGTCAAATCCCCCTAACAAAATAGCATTCAGTTGGATATTTCATTTTATTGAACACATTTACAAAATGTTGCTGGAGCCCAATTCACGCTTGAAAAAATAAGCCATGAAATTATCTGGATTGTGCGAGTTAGCTGTATGTGCAAACGCAAGAGGGTGGATTTTTAACACAGGCTTTACCCTGAGAGTTTCTTTGCACCCCCTGATATTTTTTCCACGTTAAGTCTGAGTGACCTGTAGAGAATGTAGCAGCACATAATCAGGGAAATTCACTGAGGGGTAGTGGGGAGGGGTGATGACATCGTCCTGTGAACCCGCAGTGAAACTGCAGAAGGGAGACTTTACAGGACAGATAAAAACAACTGTTTCAGGAGAGAACAAACTCAAATGTGCATCTGGATATTTAAAAGTGTTTCCTCTGCACATCATCAGAGTTTTGTAGTCCATCCATCCACCCTGACCTGGTTGCCAGCCAATTACAGGGCCACATATAGAGGCAGACAACCATTCACACTCACACTCATACCTAAGAGCAATTTGGAGTCACCAGTCAAACTAATAAGCATGTTTTTGGTCTGTGGGAGGAAGCTGGAGTGCAAGGAGAGAACCCACGTATGCACAGGAAGAACATGCAAACTCCACACAGAAAGGCCCTGACCAACACAGGATTCGAACCAGGATCCTTCTTGCTGTGAGGCACATGCACAACCTGCTACGCCACCATGCCGCCTAATGGCAATATTGTGTTGATAAAAAAACTCTTAAAATATTATACACTCTTAAATTAGATTATGTTTTAATATTATGTCAAATTATAAAAAGAGTATGATAAGTTTTAAAACAGGTAACATTATATAACAATAATAATAATAATAATAATAATAATAATAATAATTATAGAACAATACAAATAATACAGATATAAACACTATTAACATTTTAAATAACAGTAATAACATTTTACAATAATTTGACATTTTTTTATTGGTTTGATTATTTATCTGCTGTGTCATTGATTGCATGTGGATTGTTGGTAAAATTAAAGAGCCCCTATTTTGAGTCTGAGATCTGGCCAACCCAGTTCTACTTTGTTGAAATGTCTCTTTAAATCTCAGTATATTTTCCAGCCCTGGTCCACAGCACTTCTCTGCAGCAGCTCTGATCTGGTTTGGGATCTACTGTGTGATTTTATTTCAGGATGAACGAATGAAACATGAAGACATCATCTCCTGACATTAGGCAGTGAGATGATCGTGTTTCCTCCTGGCTGAGGTGGAGTCAGACCTTCCTCTCAGACTCTCGGCTGTGAAACCAGATAACAGGCTCTCACGGGGAGTCGATGAACTACACGCAGGCCTCAGTTTGCACGTCCTGTTTCAGATCGATGCCAAACCTCAGAGGGGCTCAAAGTCCACCAAGACTTCCTGAGACACGCACAGAGGTCCTCAGATTAAAGAGTTTGAAATCACAGATCAGATTTAGGGGAGAAGATGACCTGAAGAACCAGAGAGGTCTGCTGCAGAGGTTTATGAGGAGCAGAAGATGACTGTGCCGACACAGATTATCACAGTCATAAATCTGTGCTGTGAGGTGACAGACTGCACCTGATACCAGTGTGCTGACCTAAGGAGTGAGGCTAGACACCGCCCAGACAGACTGTAAACAAATGTATTTATTGTTCCAGACTGTACTGGACTCCTGTATTAGGATGAATGGTATGCTAGCTTAATGCTAATGCTAACAGCAGATAGCCTACGCAACAGGTCACCGAAGTGTGTCGGCTACTTCTCTCCAATTTTTCTTTTTGTTCAGTCTTTCTTCAATCATTCGTCAACATGACACACCATAAAGATGGAGATGTTGTTATCAGAGCTCCACATACTTTTCCTCTGCATCATTGTTCAACCTCACATCCACGGGCGATGCAGGTTATCACAGAGCCATAAATCTGCGCTGTGAGGTGACAGACTGCACCTGATACCAATGAAATGACCACAGATGGAAGGGGAGCAGACAGAAGACTGTAAACTCATGTATTTATTGTCCTAGACTGTACGGGACTGCTTTATAAGGATGTATGATATGCTAGATTTATGCTGATGCTAACAGCAGTTACTCAGCAGGTCACTAAAGTGCATCGGCTACCTCTCTCCAACTCTTTGTTCAGTCTTTCTTCAATAATTTGTCAGTATCCCAGGAACAACACAACAGCAGCAGCTTTGGCCGTTTACCGAGCGACATGTGTGCTGCTTTCTGTGCTCGGTTTGGTATCCAGACAAAAATACCTAGACACATTTGTTGTCCAGACAAGAAACTCCTGGGTCTTCGTGTGTCCACTCGCTATTGTCGTTCGTGAAAAGTTTGTCTTCACCGAAAAGGGTACACATGTTCGAACACCGCTGTGTCATTACAAACCCACATTGCCATCTACTAGCCTGGCATGCATGCTACAGTGTTTTCAGTCGCTCTTGTGTCTCCGTGTGAACACGGAGCACTTTTGAAAACGCAAAAGAAAAACCTTTACGTTTCTGGTGACAACATTGTCGTGTAAATGGGGCCTAAGTGTGTCGGCTACTTCTCTCCAGCTGTTTGTTCAGTCTTTCTTCAATGATTTGTCAATATAACACCATGAAGATGGAGATGTTGTCAGAGCTCCACATACTTTTCCTCTGCATCACTTGTTCACCCACACATCCCCAGGCGATGTAGGTTATCTCAGAGCCACCTGATACCAATGTAATGACCTAAGAGGGGAGAGGAGCGAGGCTAGACACCGCTGAACAGAAGACTGTAAACTAATGTATTGTACTAGAACTGTACTAGAAACAGTGCCATGAAAAAGTATTTGCCCCCTTCCTGATTTCTTACTTTTTTGCATATTTGTCACACTTTAATGTTTCAGATCATCACACAAATTTTAACATTAGACAAAGATAACCTGAGTAAATACAAAAAGCGTTTTTTAAATGATTATTTTATTTATAATAATAACTGGTTGTGCAACCCTTGGCAGCAATAACTGTAATCAAGCATTTGCAATAACTGGTGATGAGTCTTTCACATCGCTGTGGAGGATTTTTGGCCCACTCTTCTGCGCAGAATTGTTTTAACTCAGACACATTCTCTTTGTACAGTTTTAATCCTTAAAAGCCTCCCATAGACTGGTGTTGAAAATTAGCACTGTGCTATAAACACTTACAGCAGTGCATTTGGGACCTGCATATATTTAACTATCACATCATCAATGTTGCTGTGTGTCCATGTCAAAAAGAAAAAAAAAAAAAAACATTGGAGGGTTTTCGAACATGAACTGCTCGTTTAAGGTCACACCACAGCACCTCAATTGGATTTAAGTCTGGACTTTGACTAGGCCACTCCAAAACCTTAATTTTATTTTATTTTTTAAGCCATTCAGAGGTGGACTTGCTAGTGTGTTTCGGGTCGTTGTCCTGTTGCATAACCCAGGTGAGCTTGAGCTTGAGGTCACGAACTGATGGGCCGAACGTTCTCCTTCAGGATTTTCTGGTAGACAGCAGAATTCATGGTTTCATCAATCACAGCAAGTCGTCCAGGTCCTGAAGCAGCAAAGCAGCCCCAGACCATCACACTACCACCACCATGTCTGACTGTTGCTATGATGTTCTTTTTATCAAATGCTGTGTTGTTTTTACTCCAGATGTAACGGGACGCACACCTTCCAAAAAGTTCAACTTCTGTCTGGTCAGTCCACAGAATATTTTTCCAAAAGTCTTGGGGATCATCAAGATGTTTTTTGGCAAATGTGAGACGAGCCTTTGTGTTCTTTTTGGTCGGTCGTGGTTTTGGCCTTGGAGCTCTCCCATGATGTCATTTTTGCTCAGTCTCTTTCTTATTGTTGAGTCATGAACTCTGACCTTAACTGAGGCAGGTGAGGCCTGCAGTTCTTAAGATGTTGTTCTGGGTTCATTTTGACCTCCTGGATGAGTCGACGTTGTGCTCTTGGTGTAATTTTGGTAGGCCGACCACTCCTGGGAAGGTTCACCACTGTTCCCAGTTTTCTCTATTTGTGGATAATGGCTCTGACCGTGGTTCACTGGAGTCCTAAAGCCTTAGAAATGGCTTTGTAATAGACTGATAGATTTCAATCACTTTGTTTCTCATTTGTTCTTGAATTTCTTTGGATCGTGGCATGATGTGTTTCTTTTCCAGATCTTGCAGCCTACTTCACTGTCAGACAGGTTCTGTTTAAGTGATTTCTTAATTCAACAGGTCTGGCAGTAATCGGGTCTGAGTGTGGTCAGTGAAATTGAACTCAGCTTTCCAAAAAATGTGATTAATCACGGTTAACTCATGAGTTAACAAGGAGGGGCAATTACTTTTTCACATAGGGTCATGTAGGTTTGGAGAGCTTTTTTACCCTAATAAATAAAATCATCATTTAAAAACTGCATTTAATATTTATTCAGGTTATCTTTGTCTAATGTTAAAATTTGTGTGATGATCTGAAACATTAAAGTGTGACAAATATGCAAAGAAGTAAGAAATCAGGAAGGGGGCAAATACTTTTTCATGGCACTGTAAGGATGCATAATATGCTAGCTTGATACTAATGCTAACAGCACCTACTCAGCAGGTTACTAAAGTGTGTTGACTGCTTCTGTACAACTTTTCTCTTTGTTCAGCCCATGGTGGTCATTCTTCAATCATTTATCAACATGGCACACCATAAAGATGAAGATGTTGTCATCAGAGCTCCACAACTTCCTCTGTCTCACTGTTAACCATCGCAACCAGGGGCAATTCAAATATCTGATATTTTGTGGTCTATCAGAGAAATTATGACAATAAAACAAACGTCCTCATAAGTGTCCAATTCTCTCAAACCAACAACTTCACGAAACAAAAAAACATATTCGCCACATTGGATAACAACACTAATAGCAACATGCAGTCACATGAATTTTACATAGGTATACATATATGTTGTTTTTAAACAAGATATTGGTACAGGTGTTTTTAATCATTAAATTATTTTCAGTAAATCAATTTGTAAGTAATCCACTATAGCAGGTGGGTCTATTTGTTGTTGAGAGATATTTAACCTTTTCCAACAACATTTTGAGTGCAGGATTTTTCATAACCATTTAGACTTAAGGCCTCTTAGTACCACCTGATCATAGTCTAAACCCCACAGCCTACCTGAGTATTGTTACTGACCATGTCCATCTCTTAATGACCACAATGGCCCATCTTCTGATTGATACTTCATATGATAGGCGAACAACGACTGGCCTCCATAGTCACCAGATCTCAGTCCAGTAGAGCACCTTTGGGATGTGGTGGAACAGGAGATTCTCATCTTGGATGCTCAGCTGACAAATCTGCATTAACTGTGTGAAGCTATCATGGAGATATGGACCAGTATTAGTTTAAATTTCTGACATCGAGAATTAAAAAGCTCTGAAGGCAAAAGAGGTCTAACCCAGTACGATGAAGGCATGCCTAAAGTGGACTGTGAATGTACAATATTTGTAAAAAACTCTCCATGTGGTTTTGCCTGTTGTGGCAGAGCAGCAGTGTTGTATGTTTTTGTGTGCAGTGGGTTATAACTCCTTTCCTCTCTGAAGCCTCTGTGACTAAAATCTCTCCATCGATCCTGATCGTCTGTATTAAACTCTGAGAGCAGCAGAGAGGAGTCTGTTCCTGCAGACGTCCATGCAGCGCTCATTTCATTTTTGTGAAATATGAAGCAGCAGCAGCATGTCAGACGGGCTCTGGTTTCTCTTGAGAAAGGGGTCATTGTGTGGACTGAACTGTATGACATCTGATCTCTGACTCCCAGAATATCCGAGGACTCGGATCAGATACCGGTTAATCTGTCCTTTCTTCTCCAGACAAGCAGGAACGATGGACAGTTCAGGCTCTAAAATCTGAAAAACACCACAGCCATATGTCAACAAATTAACAGAATCTGCATGTTTTTTGTAATATTTGACATTTAAATTTAATGCCTAAGTAAAATCAATCAGCTGCACTCTTCGTTGAATTATTAAAGAGACCCAACATTGATTCACCATGAAAAAAGGAAACACACTCACTCCAAGATTTTGGACTTTTTTGTAATATTTGGAGCCTAAATGTCTGATTTAATGGACAAATGTAAGGTTTTAGAAGGGTAGGGACCAAAATTAAAAAAAAAATCCTCCTCCAAACAATCCAATAAATCAATCGCTAGAACGTCAGCGAAAGTTATTATATAGATAAGCTAGAAAGCACTCAGAGAGCACAAACCTCCGCCAAGGTAGCTCACATATTACTGTTACATCTTTAAGAAATAGTTCCATGATAAAGTTACCATCATAATATGATTCCTTGACCCTGAAAACCCACACCTAGCACTCAGAATCCTGGTGATATCATTATTAGTTATACAGTTATTCACTAATTGTGGTTATTTGAATCACCACCAAAATCTCACTATTTTTAACTTGGGCCATTACCAGCATCTCCTGAAATTTTCAGCAAAATTAGTCCAGTAGTTTTTGCATAATCTTGCTAACAAACAAACAAACAAACAGACATACAGCGGCAAAAGCATTACCACTAAGGAACAACTGACCAAAAAAATCTGCAAATAAAAGAGATTGTAGAAAGAACCTGAAAGAGGTAGATCAATAACCTTTACTTTCCTGAAGAGGGCTTCTGAGTCCAACTTGTGGCAGCTATGCATGTCAGAAACACTCTATAACCAACTGATCAAGGTCTGTTAAATAAAGATGGTGGTCGAGCCCACATGAGTGGTGTTTTCATGTCAGATATGCCCCTGTGACACATTAAGTTTTAATTTCCAAAATGTTTTTTCACCTCAACTGAAAAGTTCTTTATCTCTGCTGTAGGAATCAGTTTCTTTACATGGTGTGTGTATGTAACACCCTGAGCTTCCGCAGTCAGCCTCCAGTGGACACTTGAGGAACTGCAGTTTCACACCGGCTGTTTTGTCCAATGGAGGCTGCCTCTTGGGTTTATCTACCTTATAACTTTGGTGAAGTTTAAAAAGTAGCTCCTTGTGACAGTCTTGCTGTAGAGCTCCACTCTCTGTCACTTAAACTGCAGGCTCCACTGTCAGGTCCCGAAAGGTAAACTTAGTTTTGACAAAACAGATTACAAGTTAATCAGAAAGGCCCCCAAAAACAAGCAAATTGAAAAGTTGGTCCTTCCTATTTAAAAGTGAATTTCCTTCTTTTCAAAATCTCTTTGTAAACATAAAAAATGTTCAGAACAAATTTTCCCAAAAAATTGCTTCAATCTAAATAATTTCACATTTCGACCACAATTTTTAAGTTGTGTTATTTAAACTGTTTATTTTGGTTGATTGTTGTTAATCACTAATATAATTAAGGAGAAGTACTGCACATACAGGTGGTCTTGATTTCACAATTCCTAAGTGGCGTGACCCATCCAGCATCCTTCAGAGCAGGAAGAGGTGGAGCTACAATTGAGACGACAGCAGGAAGTGACCGTGCGTACAAAGATTAGCATAGATGCTAACAGCTTCAGTAGCAGTTTGATCAAATCTGGATGCATTTCATTATTAAATAAAGAACAGGCAACAACACTGAAAGCCCTTCTAAATACGACGGATATTTTTGCTCCACTTTCAACATGTTATGGTGAGAGTTTCTACCAAGTGGATTATGATTTGTGTTTTACACTGCAGCAATAGAACCCGCCTACAACATTATCTAATTGGCCCATGATGAATATGATTGGTGGGTTAATAATCCAATTATCTGCCTGATATGCTTTTGAAAGGTTCTGCTTATCACCAAACACTTTCTATGGGATGTTGCCCAAGTGGACTTGTGAAATGCATTGAAGGGGTGTGCTAGATTATCTATTGCACTATCCATACAATCACTGTTACTAAGCACATACTAAGGCCTAAAGTGGCTGAAGTTCCAGTGCAGTCTTGTCCCTCTTACTCTGTTAAAAATATCTAGAACTGCTCAAATTACTCTGTAACTGAATCATACTGTCAACATTACACAGCTCAGATGAGGCTGTATGGATGATTATTGTTCAAAAAGTGAATTAGATGGATGTAAAAATACATAAATAAACAAACACCAGAGGGAAGGTTTTATATAGTGAGTAAACATTTGTGTATATATATATATATATGCTCTACACACACACACACACACACACACACACACACACAGACACATATATATACCATGCTCTGGTGCTAGGCTCAGCCTCATCTCCTGTTGAACTCCTCTGATCTGTATGTTCTGATGGTTCCTCCGTCTTTCCATCTGCAGCCTCAGCATATGCAAACCTGCAGCAGCACCGTCCTGAGGGCAGGAGGTCGTCCCCAGTGTCCGGCTACGTCCCCCAGCCTGACTACCTGAATGAAGATGAGGAGGAGGACCTCATCAAACCCAAGAAGCTGGTGAATCCCGTCAAGGCTTCAAAAAGTCACCAAGAGCTTCACCGAGAGCTGATGAGCAGCTGCAAACGGTAACACGGCTGAGTCTTGACTCAAATCATTTTTACAGATGTAGCCACTTCAACTTAGCCCCATTCAATTATCATTACAGTTCCTGATACTGACTTCAGAGAGATCAACTAAATTAAATACATGTTAGTCCCTGCAAACAGCACTCAGATATTAGTATGACCCTGACAAACAATCATGGATGACCTGCTGCTGTGGACCTGCTCCACTCCATGAGCTCTATCCTGCATCAACCATCAACAGAAATGACACCATTTAACATGAATTCATACTTTTAGACCAGTTAAACCATTTTAATGTCAGTTCAACTAGATGCTGTTATATTAATCAACATCAGTCCTTTCTAGTTTATGATCATCATCGGTGCTCATGTTAATATTAGACTGATCTCTCTATCTGTTGTTGTATTGATTATACCTCCATAGTAACTATCTTAACAACCATATAGACACGAGGACCCTCCTGAAAATGAGATGCTTCATCTCAAGGGCTTAACCTGGAATAAATCTATATTCAGCAGAGACAAATATGATGATGACAGATTATGACCTGGGCGTCCATGGATTTGTTGTTATGATAAATTCTTATTTTTAGTCCCTTTGTCTCTGCTGCCTATTGTAGTGTCTTGAGATAACACTTGTTGTGAATTGGGGCTATAAAAATCAAGAGTGATTGATTACAGATTGAGCCCTATCACCTAGAATAAAAGACAAACAAAGAAACAAGGGGCCTGCTAGTTATGCCTCCTTACAAAAGCCCTTTTACGTGTAACCCTGATATTATCAGGTCAATGTCCAGGTGGTCTAGCTGGGTAAGTCCTTGACCTGGTTGTTCACAAAAATACGCAGCAGACGTCAGTGCTCATAATATCGTAGACAAAAGCAGCAGAGCTTTACCCTATGATCACATCTTATATCATAGTTTCAGTAATACATGTTAAAAAGTGAATAAACAGCACTGATGAAAGACTTGGCAGGAGCGCTGCAGCACACAGAAGTGAACTCTCTCTGGATGTGTGGGACACCTGGTGGGGATCATTTTAGAGCAGTCGACTACAGAACTCAGGCGGCACAGTGGTGCAGCACGACATGCACATGCCTCACAGCAAAAAGGTTGCTGGTTCGATCCCCATGATGGTCAAGGCCTTTCTGTGTGGAGTTTGCATGTTCTCCCCATGCATGCTTGGGCTCTTTCCGGGTACTCTGGTTTCCTCCCACAGACAAAAACATGCCCAATACATTGATTGGTGACTCCAAATTGCCCTTAGGTATGAGTGTGAGCATGCATGGTCTCTCTTTGTAGCCCTGTGATTGGATGGCAACCGCTTAGAATGTACCTGGCTTCCCGCCAATGTCAGCTGGGATAGGCTCCAGCCCCGAGACCCCAAAAGGGATCAGATGATGGATGGATGAACAAAAAAACTCTGATGACGTGCAGTGGAAGCCAGTGTTAATTTTGTTGACAAATTATTTTAGTTATAGTTTTCATCAACAACCTTTATTCCCCTGACAAAAACTAGACACTAACTAAATCCAATCACAGCTACTTTGGTTGTGTGGAAAGGTTGGATGAGTTAAGATGGACATCCAATCACTGCTGCCTTAGCTTGGTGGTGGTGGGATCCAAGTGTAAAACATGACTTCAGAAATTCAAGGAAACATAAAAAATGCCTTACCCTTAACACTTCATATTTTAGTGGACTAAATTTACAGTAGATTTGGTCAACTAAAATGTTTTAAAATTTTGTCAACTTAAACTAGACTAAAATTAATACAATTCAGATGACTAAATTATGACTAAATCTAAAAGATATTTCAGGCAAAAGACTAAAACTAAAACTAAATTAAAAAGTGCTGTCAAAATTAACAGTGGGGAAAACACTTTTAAATGTAATTGATTTGAGTTTGTCTGTCAAGTCTTCTTTTTGCAGTTTTGCACCAGATGCACAGGGTGATGTCATCACCCCTCCCCACTAACCCTCAGTGAATTATCCTGATTGTGTGCTGCTGTGTTCACACTTCAGGTCACCCAGACTTAAAAGAACACTCCAACATTGTTGTTTTCCAGTCTTGCCTCACTCCAAAGTCCATGACAAGCAGATAGACACCATTCTCTCAACTGTGCGTGCAGTAACAAGGAAGAGACGGCCAAAGCTCGCCCACCTTTAGTTAGCTTAGCTCAAGCACTGGGAGTCAACAGGTAGCGTTAGCCTGCCTCTGCCTACAGTCATCAGACAAACTCTTCAGCAACTCTAAATGGTCCTGTGTGCTTGTTGTGACTCGTTTTTTACTGTGTCATGTTACATTATCTTCCACTCATAAACAGAGACTTTGTTTTGCTGACCTACTTCCACAGTGGTTTACGCTAGAGATGTGACATTCGCGAACAAGCCGCCTTTAAATCAGCTCTTTTAAATGAACGATGAGAACCGATTCGCAGTTGTGAGAGAGGCGTTTGTTTGCAAGCTGTTCTTAGATTTGCAGGCAATTTGCATTCAAGAATGGCTCGCAAACAAACAGCTCACTCACAACTGTGAATCAGTTCTCATCATTCACTTAAAGGAGCTGTTCAAAGGATTTGACTTGTTCGCGAATGTCACATCTGCGACCTCTGCAGAAGTAGGTCAACAAAACAAATCCTCTATTTAGGAGTAGAAGGAGATAATATGAAGATAATAAAAGATAATGTAGAGTTTAGAGCTGCTGAAGAGTTTATCTGATGACTGTAGGCAGAGGCGGGCTAACACTACCCATTGACTCCCAGTGATTGACTTCAGCCTACTAGCAGCAGGCAAGCTTTGGCCATCTCTTCCTTATTACTGCACGCACAGTTGGAAGAATGGTGCCTATCTGCTTGTCATGGACTTGGGAGTGAGGCAAGACAAGAAAAACAACAAAAATGTTGGAGTGTTCCTTTAACATTGAAGAAATACTCGGGGTGCAAGGAAAATACAGCCTGGGTGAAAAACTTGTCTGTTTGCGTTCACTCATACAGCTCAACTGCATGATGTCCAGATAATTTCAGGGTTTTTTAGCAGGTGTGAATGAGGTTCCTGTGTAGTTTTGTAAATGTGTTCAGCAGTATGAAAGATCACCTGAACGCTGTTTTGTTATTTGTTTTCAACTGAAAGTAAGTTAATTACACAGAGCTCTGAGCTGGTTCCTTCCTTACAGGAGCAGAACTGAAATATCTAAGCTGTAGATTTAATAATAGGTTGGGCTTTCTATTATTCTCTTGTACATTTCAGTGTATGTTTTAAACCCTTGAAATAGTAGAAATTAGGACCAAACTCTAGAAGTATCGGGGCAAAGCCAGCTCCCAGAGGCAAAGATGATCAGCTGGAGCAGTTCTAGGCTTGTCAGCCAGTCAGTCGATCTTTTAAAGATGAAGTCCTGAACCTCTGAGTTTTTAGAACTTTAAATTGTGTCTCTCTTGACTTCTCTGTCTGATAAATCCCAGCCTGAGCAGCAGACTACAGTCGTATTTGTGGACAGCTCTGCTGCTCGTCCTCTGTGACCCTCTGACTGTCTGAATCCTCACGGGCACATCATGTTTCACATGATCAGATTATCGAGGGTTAATGACTTTAATCTCCTGATTCGGCCTGAAGATAGAAATATGTTTTTTACTCTGAGATCACGCAACATCAGCTGACTCATACACGCTGCTGTTTACCCTCCCGACCAATCAGAGAGCAGCATGTCAGACAAACTGTGTTAGAGAGAGTCAGACTTCCTGCAGGCCTCTCGGCTCAGTCTGATCCATCTCCGTCCGCCCCACCGAGCTCAAGCCGCGCGAAGCCTCCAACAGACGCTGCTAAGCAACAGCCTCACACCTCACAGGCCTGTGGCGCCTGCTGAGGATGCTGGGAAAGTTTCCACATCGACTTCACACAGTCACAGCTCATTCACACTCAGAGCTTTAACAGCAGTGAGAAAGTAAGGACGGCTTTTTATCCAGGGTTTTGTCATTCAGGAGGGAGAGGGAAGCTGGACCAGGACCAGACCACCACATAAATAAAAACACACAGATAAACACAAACACGCTGAGCATCCCTCAGCATTACACTGGTCTTTACTAAGGAGGCCCCAAAACCTCCTGATGAAATGAAGTCAGGGATCCCAACTCCAGGTAGCTATTACACCAATTTAATGTTTAACAAAAAATATGAAGATCTTTACAGGGAACAAAACTATGACGGGGCCAAAGCAAATGTTTAGGGCAGGTTTGGTGGCCCCAGTGAAACAAATAGTTGGAGAATTCTTAGAATTATTTTACATGAATTAATTAAATGAACACACTACAGTGAGCTCTGAAATCACTGTTGTAGGTTTGATTTTACTTCTGCTATAAAAACTGCCAACTAACTGCCATGTAACCAAGGGAGTATCTCTGAGTTTTGGACTATATTTAAATTATTAAATATGGATCATAAGTTATTTATTTATATGTTAAAAGTGATCTAAAGACTTAATCATGAGCCTGTGAGGTATCAGTGAGAACAGAAACAGGTCAGCATAATGAGTCGAGTGAACCATTAGAAATCAGAATGTCCACGTCAGCTCAAGATATCTGACCATGTGTTCATGTTTATGGTCACCAAATTCTCAGTCTCTCTGTGTAGCCCTGTGATTGTTTGATGACCATTCCAGCGTCTCCCCGCTATGTCAGCTGTGATAGGCTTCACCCCAATCAGCATAGATGATGGATGGTTGGATAAACAAATCCACAATAAAAACAGCTGGGTTATTTCATCTACTCAGCTGCAGGGTTATGAAATGTTTTACCCATTATGGGTTATTAGTGTTGGATTTGGGTAATTTTTGTGCAACTCATTGAGTAAAAATTCATCAACCCAGCATACATCGGTTGACTCTGCACCTGGGTTGTTTGTACCTCTAATGTCATTACGTCAACAGACGTGCTCCACCATGAATCCACACACTGCACCAGTTTACAACAGAGTTTCCAGTCAGTTTCTATGCATCGAGCGCCCATGCAAATACCAGCGTAGGGGTATTTCGCAAAAGCTAGATAGGGGATTAAGCCAGGATTTTCCAGTTATCTTTGATGAATTTAGCTGTGATTTGGTTTCACTAAAGCAGCGGCACATAAGTTAACATGGAGATTAAGGGTCAATCCTAATTGTATTCTCAATTATACCCCTTAGTCCTTGTCTTACCCCATAGCCCTGGGTTTTGCGCGTTCACGTCTAGTGAAGGGGTGTCCCAGTTCTCCGTAAGGTTAAGGGGAAGGGCTACACAGCCCTTGAAACGAAGACGGCTTTAGCCTCAGCTATTGTCGCATCTGCCCACATCACAGCCAGTGAGCAGCTCTGGCATTTGGGTAGAGTATAAATATATGAAACAACCCAGAATTGAAAGTAATTCGACCTAGCAGGTGGGTACAGTGAAGCAAATATATGTAATTGAAATAACTACACATGTCGCCTGTGGTGCAGTTGGATAGTATGCTTGGTCAGTAATTGGGAGGTTGCAGGTTTGAGCCCAGTTGTGAATGTGTTAATTGATACTGATGGTTAACTGACATGGAGACTCTGTACCTTCAGTGAGTGAATGTGAGACTGAATGGGTGTGAATGGGTAGATATACGGTGTAAACCTGTTTTAAAAGGCAAATGACTGGCAACGCCCAAAATACCCTATAGATCTATACATTAACCCAATTTTTTCAACCCAGCATTTGGGTAGAATATCTAACAAATACATGTGGTTGAGGGTTAATTTGACCCAGAATTTCGGTAAAATATTTCACTCATCTGCTGGGTTAAAATGGACCAACCCGTCTTGCTGGGTCAAATTAATTACTGCTGGGCTGGTGCTATAATGAACCAGCCGGTGGGTTATAAAACAGCCCAAATTGAGTTATTTTTAACCCACCGGTTTTTAGTGTGTAGGAGCCATAAATGAACAAGTTTGATGAGTTTTTGTCACAGTTTATAATGATTTAGTATACTACCATTGGACCCAAATTATTTAATATAACTTCAGACTTGCTCTGATATAGATGAATATCAAAAATGTAAGTGAAAATATATTTCTTCCCTGTGTCATAGTTTTTGTCTTAAGACTCTATTTGACTAAATAAATACAGAATGTCTAATCTGAATAAAGGAGTGCAGTTCATCCTTTTTAGATATTAAATAGCTGAAACTTTATTGTAAATATATAATATATTATATAATATATATTTAGGACATCCTGTTCTGGTATTATTAATCATGATACTGCCCATGGTATCAGGAGAAGTGTTAAAATGTTGGTACTGTGATAACCCTGAACAGTTTTTAGATGTTTTTACTCAGCTTCAGATGCAATGACAAATGTAACTGAAGACAAAACTCCCAAAACAAAAATCTAGTCAAAGTTAAAGGACTGGTTTAAAGTACAGCCCTCTGGGCCCAGGTAAGTGTGTTTGATGAGAGACTGACCTCTGCTGGTAGAAGCACAGACAGCAGCTCAAATCTGTCGTGTCATTGTTGACGGTGAATCAGAATCAGCTAAACTTGACACGTGTGTTACACATACAAGCAATTTGTCTCAGGTTAACTTTACTCCCTGAGTGGAGGGAATGTACACACAAACAAACAGGAACAGAATAACAAGAGTTAAACTGTTAAATAAAAATAAAGTACAAGCTGATATAAAGTGAGTCAGAGCTAACAAATACAAGCTTGAAAAGACTGTAATGCAGTCCTGAGGAGTGCAGATGATGATGGTGAATAGAGCAGGACTGGTTTACCTGAGGAAGGCACAATAAAATAGAATTTACTTAAAAACATGTCCATGGAGCTGGAGAGGAGGAGGATGATGAACATGCTGGCAGTGATTTTTTTTATTAAACAGGTTGTTGGGAAAAACAAAGAAGAGCAGAGAAATTATAAAATCAGCTTTCTACACACGATTTAATCGACCATTTCATGTTTTTCATCAAGGTTATGAAGCCTGTCTCCTCCAAGGCAACACTGTATCAGGAGTGCAGCTTGTCTGAGCAGGAGCTGGGCGCTTGTGAATTCTGATTGGTCACCTCAGGTGCCTGTTCAAAATCCTGAACCGTGATTGGCTATTTGCCTCGTCAGAGGTGGAATTTATGTAAAATGAGAGTGAGCTGTTTCAACAGGTTGCTTTTTTGTGTTTCAGTGTGACACGTGGTTCATTTTCCGACTTCAGATTATGACTTAGGGTTTAGGTTGCGCCCCATGAGGTTTGCCCTCAAGCAGGTGGCCTGGGTTCACATCCAGCCTGTGGCCTGTTTCCTGCATGTCATTCCCCACTCTCACCCTGTTTCCTACTCGATCCACTATACTCTCTCCTATCTGATTAAAGGCATAAAAAGCCCAGAAAAAAAAAGATTATGACTTAGGAAAAATATCTTCTCACTGATTCTTTAAAGGAAAAAAAGGTCTTAAAGTTTTGATGTGTCTGCACTATTGTGTTACCATTTAAAGTAAAGGTTAAGGTTAGAATATTAATAATGTTAAACGGTAGTGTTGGATTTGAAGAATATGTTTATATAAAAAGGGGTAAATAATTACTGATTTCTGTGTTTGAATCTGTGATTCTCATTGACTTTCTGCCTTGCTCCTTTGTTTGAGATTCATTTCTTTTCACCACCACCACCACCACCACCACCACCACCGAAAAAGTTACTTAAGGTGTGAAGTTAAAATCTTTTAATATTCATCAAGGTACATGAATACTAATTTCTTTACTAAACATAGAAAACAATAGTGCTTATTTGCCCTTGTTATATTCACACATAAATTATAATTAATAATCTGCTCCCAACTCCATCTCAAAAAGACAAAAATAACTTACAGCAACTCGTGTACATATTTCTTTCAAGGCTAAAATAAAGAACATAAGTCAAAAAATAACTTTCTTAAGTTCCAGCAAATCAGAAATGCCCACATTTTGAAACTTGCTTGTCGTGAAGCTTGTTTACATGGGTGCAGCCTTTAACATGGAAAGTAGCCAATCACAGTGAAGAATTTGGTTTGGCAGGTGTGGTAGCCAATCAATATTCAAATAGGGCAAACCACACCCCTCCCTATGGTGTGGCCACGCCCCTTTTGGGGGGTTCAGTCCCACTATTGGAGAAACACTGCTCTAATACTTAATGGGAATATCTTAATTTACATGCCTGAGGAAGAATTGACCTGAAAGGAGAGGCCCAGCAGGAAAACAACTGAGAACCACTGCCTTGATACAGCACAGTGTTCTGATGGTCCAGTTTGGAGTCAGTGTTATGATGGTCCAGTTTGGAGTCAGTGTTATGATGGTCCAGTCTGGAGTCAGTGTTATGATGGTCCAGTCTGGAGTCAGTGTTATGATGGTCCAGTTTGGAGTCAGTGTTATGATGGTCCAGTTTGGAGTCAGTGTTATGATGGTCCAGTCTGGAGTCAGTGTTATGATGGTCCAGTCTGGAGTCAGTGTTATGATGGTCCAGTCTGGAGTCAGTGTTATGATGGTCCAGTTTGGAGTCAGTGTTATGATGGTCCAGTTTGGAGTCAGTGTTATGATGGTCCAGTTTGGAGTCAGTGTTATGATGGTCCAGTCTGGAGTCAGTGTTATGATGGTCCAGTTTGGAGTCAGTGTTATGATGGTTCAGTTTGGAGTCAGTGTTATGATGGTCCAGTTTGGAGTCAGTGTTATGATGGTCCAGTTTGGAGTCAGTGTTATGATGGTCCAGTCTGGAGTCAGTGTTATGATGGTCCAGTTTGGAGTCAGTGTTATGATGGTCCAGTTTGGAGTCAGTGTTATGATGGTCCAGTTTGGAGTTAGTGTTATGATGGTCCAGTTTGGAGTCAGTGTTATGATGGTCCAGTTTGGAGTCAGTGTTATGATGGTCCAGTCTGGAGTCAGTGTTATGATGGTCCAGTCTGGAGTCAGTGTTATGATGGTCCAGTTTGGAGTCAGTGTTCTGATGGTCCAGTTTGGAGTCAGAGTTACGATGGTCCAGTTTGGAGTCAGTGTTACGATGGTCCAGTTTGGAGTCAGTGTTACGATGGTCCAGTCTGGAGTCAGTGTTACGATGGTCCAGTCTGGAGTCAGTGTTATGATGGTCCAGTTTGGAGTCAGTGTTATGATGGTCCAGTTTGGAGTCAGTGTTATGATGGTCCCGTCTGGAGTCAGTGTTATGATGGTCCAGTTTGGAGTCAGTGTTATGATGGTCCAGTTTGGAGTCAGTGTTATGATGGTCCAGTCTGGAGTCAGTGTTATGATGGTCCAGTTTGGAGTCAGTGTTATGATGGTCCAGTTTGGAGTCAGTGTTATGATGGTCCAGTTTGGAGTTAGTGTTATGATGGTCCAGTTTGGAGTCAGTGTTATGATGGTCCAGTTTGGAGTCAGTGTTATGATGGTCCAGTCTGGAGTCAGTGTTATGATGGTCCAGTTTGGAGTCAGTGTTATGATGGTTCAGTTTGGAGTTAGTGTTATGATGGTCCAGTTTGGAGTCAGTGTTCTGATGGTCCAGTTTGGAGTCAGAGTTACGATGGTCCAGTTTGGAGTCAGTGTTACGATGGTCCAGTTTGGAGTCAGTGTTACGATGGTCCAGTTTGGAGTCAGTGTTACGATGGTCCAGTCTGGAGTCAGTGTTATGATGGTCCAGTCTGGAGTCAGTGTTACGATGGTCCAGTCTGGAGTCAGTGTTATGATGGTCCAGTTTGGAGTCAGTGTTATGATGGTCCAGTTTGGAGTCAGTGTTATGATGGTCCAGTTTGGAGTCAGTGTTATGATGGTCCCGTCTGGAGTCAGTGTTATGATGGTCCAGTTTGGAGTCAGTGTTATGATGGTTCAGTTTGGAGTCAGTGTTATGATGGTCCAGTCTGGAGTCAGTGTTATGATGGTCCAGTTTGGAGTCAGTGTTATGATGGTCCAGTTTGGAGTCAGTGTTATGATGGTCCAGTTTGGAGTTAGTGTTATGATGGTCCAGTTTGGAGTCAGTGTTATGATGGTCCAGTTTGGAGTCAGTGTTATGATGGTCCAGTCTGGAGTCAGTGTTATGATGGTCCAGTTTGGAGTCAGTGTTATGATGGTCCAGTTTGGAGTTAGTGTTATGATGGTCCAGTTTGGAGTCAGTGTTCTGATGGTCCAGTTTGGAGTCAGAGTTACGATGGTCCAGTTTGGAGTCAGTGTTACGATGGTCCAGTTTGGAGTCAGTGTTACGATGGTCCAGTTTGGAGTCAGTGTTACGATGGTCCAGTTTGGAGTCAGTGTTATGATGGTCCAGTCTGGAGTCAGTGTTATGATGGTCCCGTCTGGAGTCAGTGTTATGATGGTCCAGTTTGGAGTCAGTGTTATGATGGTCCAGTTTGGAGTCAGTGTTATGATGGTCCCGTCTGGAGTCAGTGTTATGATGGTCCAGTTTGGAGTCAGTGTTATGATGGTCCAGTTTGGAGTCAGTGTTATGATGGTCCAGTCTGGAGTCAGTGTTATGATGGTCCAGTTTGGAGTCAGTGTTATGATGGTCCAGTTTGGAGTTAGTGTTATGATGGTCCAGTTTGGAGTCAGTGTTATGATGGTCCAGTTTGGAGTCAGTGTTATGATGGTCCAGTTTGGAGTCAGTGTTATGATGGTCCAGTTTGGAGTCAGTGTTATGATGGTCCAGTTTGGAGTCAGTGTTATGATGGTCCAGTCTGGAGTCAGTGTTATGATGGTCCAGTTTGGAGTCAGTGTTATGATGGTCCAGTTTGGAGTCAGTGTTCTGATGGTCCAGTTTGGAGTCAGAGTTACGATGGTCCAGTTTGGAGTCAGAGTTACGATGGTCCAGTTTGGAGTCAGTGTTACGATGGTCCAGTTTGGAGTCAGTGTTACGATGGTCCAGTTTGGAGTCAGTGTTACGATGGTCCCGTCTGGAGTCAGTGTTATGATGGTCCAGTTTGGAGTCAGTGTTATGATGGTCCAGTTTGGAGTCAGTGTTATGATGGTCCCGTCTGGAGTCAGTGTTATGATGGTCCAGTTTGGAGTCAGTGTTATGATGGTCCAGTTTGGAGTCAGTGTTATGATGGTCCAGTCTGGAGTCAGTGTTATGATGGTCCAGTTTGGAGTCAGTGTTATGATGGTCCAGTTTGGAGTCAGTGTTATGATGGTCCAGTTTGGAGTTAGTGTTATGATGGTCCAGTTTGGAGTCAGTGTTATGATGGTCCAGTTTGGAGTCAGTGTTATGATGGTCCAGTCTGGAGTCAGTGTTATGATGGTCCAGTTTGGAGTCAGTGTTATGATGGTCCAGTTTGGAGTTAGTGTTATGATGGTCCAGTTTGGAGTCAGTGTTCTGATGGTCCAGTTTGGAGTCAGAGTTACGATGGTCCAGTTTGGAGTCAGTGTTACGATGGTCCAGTTTGGAGTCAGTGTTACGATGGTCCAGTTTGGAGTCAGTGTTATGATGGTCCAGTCTGGAGTCAGTGTTATGATGGTCCAGTCTGGAGTCAGTGTTATGATGGTCCAGTTTGGAGTCAGTGTTATGATGGTCCAGTTTGGAGTCAGTGTTATGATGGTCCAGTTTGGAGTCAGTGTTATGATGGTCCCGTCTGGAGTCAGTGTTATGATGGTCCAGTTTGGAGTCAGTGTTATGATGGTTCAGTTTGGAGTCAGTGTTATGATGGTCCAGTCTGGAGTCAGTGTTATGATGGTCCAGTTTGGAGTCAGTGTTATGATGGTCCAGTTTGGAGTCAGTGTTATGATGGTCCAGTTTGGAGTTAGTGTTATGATGGTCCAGTTTGGAGTCAGTGTTATGATGGTCCAGTTTGGAGTCAGTGTTATGATGGTCCAGTCTGGAGTCAGTGTTATGATGGTCCAGTTTGGAGTCAGTGTTATGATGGTCCAGTTTGGAGTTAGTGTTATGATGGTCCAGTTTGGAGTCAGTGTTCTGATGGTCCAGTTTGGAGTCAGAGTTACGATGGTCCAGTTTGGAGTCAGTGTTATGATGGTCCAGTCTGGAGTCAGTCCATCAGAGTCAAATATAAGGAAGTTTAAGACATCGATAAGTAATGTTGAGGAGTTTATATTGTCTTCCAATATTCTGTTTGTATTTGTCCAAAAATGTGCATCAATCTAGAAACCTTGCAACTTTAAGCCATTTTCTGCTATTTTTAGTTTGCCTGGATATTTTTTTTTAAGTTAGAACCTTAACCCTGCCAATGACAAACAAATGAAAGGCATCCTTTTATTCAGAATAACCTGGACCATCAGAGTATCTATGTTTAATTATGTCAGATTGATGAATTAAAAGTTGTAGAATCAGAAACAAATACAAAAACCAAAACAGAATTTGAATCTCAGAGAAATTTGTACAAAAATAAAATGCATAAAGATTTGATGAACAGTCCTTTTCACATCTCAATATGGTCCCGTCACACTTTGGCTATAAGGAAGAAACTTAACAATGTACATATAATCTTACAGCAAAACTGTTTACATATTTACTCTTAATCCTCAAGACATTTTTCCTACTCCACCAGGGTATATATGCCTCTCTTGGGAATGGTTTCTGTCCCAGATTTTACACTTCTCACACTTTCTTTTAATAATTTTGGGAGGTTATAAGTCACTATCTTACCTTGTTGACCTTTGGCTTTTACTGATTTACTGAAGAAAACATGGGAAGAAGAAATAAAGTGCATCTGATTGGTCAATGGACTGACACAAAGTTCCAGTTTGTCTAAGGGTCTAATCTAGTAATACTACTATATTTTTACAAATTTATAAAGGAGTGAGCTTCCAAACCCTTTCTGCCCCCATAAAGATCCATTGTGTGGATACAGAGATACAGGAAAAAAACAAACAAGCCTCATCACTTCGGGGTGCCAGTGATCCCATGGATTTGGGATGGTTTAAACTCCAAGTTTGACAAAAACATTCACTGTAGGACTCAGTTAGAGGTCAGGACATTTCCTCTTGTTTGAAGACTTCTCTTGATACCTAATGTATAACTCATAATCATTTGTTTTCTTTCAGTAACGGGTCAAGTATGGTGGAGACGAAGCCGGAGCTGCAGAGAGTCCTGGAGTCGAGGAAAAGAGATCTGATGATCAAACAGAGGAAACAGGAAGATGAAGCCCGCAGGAAGATTTCTCCTTTAGAGGCCGAGCTGCTCAAGAGACACAAGAAGCTGGAGGAGGTAACAGAGACAGACGATATAACGATAACAGAATGTGACTGGGAGAATGGTTACCATGTCACATGGGTGTAGTAACCTGTTAGCATGTACTTATGAGCGACTAACTCAATTTTACCATCATGATGGCACTCGTGCTTTCATTTCACTGTGCATGTTATCAAGTCAGAGCTTTCAGACTGCCGGTGTGAGCTGAACGTCTCACTCACATTATGTACTCTTGAAAACTTGGGAGCAAGAGGCTCATCTATTTCTACCACAAGCCGCAAGTGGATTAAGGTGGTCATGGGCCAACCCATTGCACCCACTCATCATGTTCTAAGTCAAGGTCATTTTGTATGTAAAAACCTGCTGAGAGGCCTTTTATTTTATTTATTTATTCATTATTGACACATAGTTAGAAGAGAAGTCAAAGAAAACAGTGAATAACATGAAGTCACTTGTGCCGGTGGGGTAGAAACCTAATGTGGGCTTATTTACAAACTTCACCCAAGAGTAAATACAGATAAAATTAGCAGAAAAAAACGTTAAATCCTAGTAATCAAAGAATAGAAACAAACAAAAATCAAATAACATACATTTTACCAAAATGAGGGACTACACCAACACAGAAACGGAATATAACAAAAGAAAGTGGTACATAAACTGTATTTGTCACACAAAATTGAAATCTGATCATTACACAGATCATCATGAACAAAGAGTCTTTGACATCAAGACCTTTTTTAGCCTCAATCTGTATCTGGACAGGGACAGAGACTCTGTCAGTAAATAAAAATACTTTTTCCATAAGTGAATGCCGTGGTATTTTATTGAACACTGAACTGGAGAGGTATGATACAGTGGTAGGTGCAGATTTATCATTTGTCTTGTTGAATAAAACTTCACTTGAGATTTTGTAATAAAGAACATTTTAAAGTTTTCTGGTAATTCTGTACTCATGTATTTGACTTTATAAATAAAAGTACACATTTGAAGAGTAGTAAAATCAGAAATAGATAATATATTACACTTCAAAAAAGTGTAGATGAAGCATCACTTGATCTGGAAAAAGTTGCAAATTTGACAAAACGCTTCTGCCGCAGTAAAATTTTATATAAATATGTTGAATAACTGTTGCCCAATATATAATTTTACAACAAGTGAGATATGGATATATAAGGCTGTGGTACAATGTCAGAATACCAGATCAAGGTAAAAATGCACACACTTTTCTGATAACCCACAAAGATTTTGTAACTTTGCTGCAGACAAAACTGATATGGTCTTTCCACGTGAGTTTATCATCAATTAAGATCCCTGGACATTTTTTTTGAGATGATTGTAGCAATTTCTCCACCTTATGTAAACAGCATCACCACAGGGGAAAAAAAGCCATTGACGCTGCACCTGCCTGCTGGTGCTAATATGTTTTTGAAAAGCGCTGCACAAATAAATGTTATTATGATGAATATTATTAGTAGTAGTGGTACTATCATTAAAATTAGTATTAAAATTATTATTGTTATTAAGGCATAAGTCAGTGTTGGTGCAGTGTTCATTTTGACAGCACTTTTTGATTTAGTTTTAGTTATAGTCTTTTGCCCAAACTATGTTTTAGTTTTAGTCACAACTTACTCATCTAAATTGTTTTAATTTTAGTCTAGTTTTAGCTGATGAAATTTCCCAACATTTTAGTCGATGAAATCTACTGTAAATTTAGTTGACTGAAATATGAAGTGTAAAGTGTAAGGCATTTTTTACGTTTCCCTGAATTTCTGAAGTCACATTTTACACTTGGACAAATTTACTTCAGTTTCTTATCAACACCAACCTGTTTCATAAATGTTTCATTATTTTATCACCTAAGTAGGACTGCTGTAGTGTCGAAGCCGAGTGGATATATTTCTAACTTGTTCCTACTGTCTACATGACCAAATTAGGTCTGATTGGATTAAGTCTCTGTCAAACATTTTAGTCTAGGTTTTTATTTGCTGATGAAAATGTCAGTTAATTTAGTTTTAGTGTTTGTCCATGTGCACTTGTTTTTATTAGTTACTCTCTAGTTTTCATCGGGGGAAAAAAGGTTGTTGATGAAATCTATGACAAAAATAATTAGTCAACAAAATTAACACTGTGTTGGTGAGGCCACATGGTTTAAATGCTGGAGTTAAAACTTCTAACAAAACATTGTAAAGTGTCTTTAGGTGTCCAGTGTCTCCACGCTGTAATCCTAAATGTCCCTCCCTCTGCTCTGTCACAGCTGGAGAAACAGCAGGAGAAGGAGCAGCAGGAGAACCTGAGAGCTCCAGAGTTCGTCAAAGTGAAGGAGAACTTGAGACGGACGTCGTTTCAGGGAAAAGATGAGAAGGAGGTGTAGAGACAGAGCTCGTGTCCCTCATAAGAGACAGAAAACTGAGGACAAGACTGTCTGTGCGTGTTTACAGGGCAATATGAAGAGAAAGAGAGACACTGTGAGGACAATCTGAGGACACACTGGGGACACTTTTGAAACAAACACATACTGAGGACATGCTGAGGTCACACTGAGGTCACTATGAAGACAAACTCAAGACAAATACGCACTGAGGACTCACTGTGGACATGTGCCAGATGAGGGACTAGTCAAGACACAATGAGGACACTCTCAAGACAAGTACATACCAAGGTCACACTGAGACATTTATGGGACAAAATAAGGACACAGTGGGGACATACTGGACAAATGCACAGATACACTCTTAACACAAACACTGGAGACGCATTTAGACTCAAGGGGGACACATTAAGGACACAGTGAAGTCAGTCCAAAAACACATAAACACACAAACATTCAGGACAAAATGAAGACACTCTGTGACATAATCAAGACACTTCTGAGGTTAGTACACCATGAAGACAAATAAGGACACATTAAGGACATCACAAGAACAACAAAAGGACACGAATGAATTAAAATACTGTTAATTTTAGTCAACAGGACACTTTAAGGACAATAAACCTTTCTATTCGGAGGACATTGACACTTAGGCTGGACATTTTAACACTAATGTACACACTGAGGACACATGAATTCTGTGGACATGCTTTACATGGACGACAAATGTTGAGACTTTAAGACACTTAGGCAACAATATAGGATACACTGTGGATCTTTGGGGATAAAAAAAAAATGGGGACACGTCAAAAACTCAACTAAAAGGTTGGATTGGACACACAAAGATAGGACAAGGGACTAAAGAGGACATTATCACACAAAACTATATTTTGAGGGCATATGTGGACATAATGGGGCAAATATTTCACAGACCTCATTAAGGATATAAAACAAGGACCAAGTGCCCTTGAGACAAAAGGAAGACACATAAAGGACATATTGAGGTCAACATAAGAACACTATATGCATATGATATAAATGCATTAAGGAGGCATCAAAGGGCACAATTTGGACAGTATATGGCCAAAAATGGGGCCCAATGGGACATAACTGGGGGGACTGTTAGAACATTTTAAGGACACAGTGCAGCACAATGTTGACAAATTAAGGGAATAATGAGGGAACAAATGAGGAAAGAATAAGGGACATACAGGGACATATCAAAGTCATTTGTCAATAATGACAAAATTAAGATACAATGAGGACACTATCAGATCATTGTTAGGACACAATCAGAGGTACATCAAGACCACAATGAAGACACAATGAGGACACAATTAGGCGACTAATGACAAAGTGATTACATGCTACGGACTATAAGACTCTTCAGACATGCTGGAAACAATCTGAGGTCAGAAGACCACAATTTGAGAGCAAAGCCTCTCCAAGGACACAATAAAGACATAAACTACTACGTCAAAAACACTCAAAGGACGAAACCACACTTAAAACATAAAATATAAAAGGAACATAAAATGGGGACACACAAAAATATTGACACATATCACAAATACAGAGGACATCTAAGGAAAAGGGTGGACATAGGACTCAAAAACTTCAATACATTGTGAAGACACAAACTTACTCAAGACCTGAACACACATTGCAAAGACTTGTTGACTCAGGCGCCACAAGGACAGAGGGTATTTATTGACGAAAAATGATGACAGGACAAGTGGACAATTAGGAGTCATTTTGAGGACATCAGCATTCACGGGACACACTGAGGATCCTTTTCGAGAATCATAATACTGGGAGTTAACTGGACAGGGAGAGGGCACGAAGACAGAAATATTGAAGACATGTATGCAGAGGACACTGAGGACAAACCATGCATTGATTCTTGGGTACAATGAGGACACACCAATTAAAGGACAGAAACACTCAACAAACACAGTGAAGACACTGACACTACACAAACACCTGTGGGACACTTTGAGGACAGTTAGTTGCTATTCAGGGACACTTGAAAACGTGTTTAGGACACAAGAAGGATCCTTCTGGCACTTTAGACCCACAATGAGGACAGGAATGAGGACACAAACACTGGAGTCACAAAAAGCTGAGCACCTACTAGGGGAGGACAAGAGCCCTGTGGAGACATAAAGAGGACACTGTGAAGACAATGCTGAGTTTGAGAATGGTATGATAAATATGCTCTGAGGACAATGAGGACAAGTAAGGACCCACACTCTTTTGACAATCTACAGCCCCCCTTTTATCATTGAGGTCTCTCTGAGGACACAGACAAATGAAGGACAGTGTGAGACACAATGAGGTCACTTTGTGGAGATACTGAGGACACAGTGGGGACAAGCTGAGGACACAAAGGCAAGGTGCAAACTGAGGACAACCTGAGAAGATTCTTGGTAAGATGCATGGAGACTCTGCCACTCGAGGGACACAGTGAGGACAGTTCCAGGTTTGTCTCTATCTGGGTTTGACACCGCATGAGACAGAGAATTTGATTGACACCAGATGGAGACAGTTGCCATGGACACAAATACAAGAAGAAAGAACTCAGATAAAGATTGTAAGATTTTGATTTATTGTCATTTTTTGTCCTGACAAATGTATTGATAATATGGACGGTATTTTATTGGCAAATAACGCCATAAAAATGTTATATTTACTAAAACCTCATCTTGTTATTGTAAGATGTACAGTATGTTCTGAAGAAGAGATGGTTCGGATTTTATTAAACATTTAATGTTATAATCAAAACACAGACAAAAAGGTAAAAGTTTAGGCAATCAAAGTCAATAAAATCATAACTACAGTATTCATTACTTAAGTTCTTTTGGGAAACACCATTTTAATTGTTCAATTTTTCTAATATATCATTGCTGTCAGGCAAACACCAATGACCATTTTTCTTTTTTTTATATCATAAACTTCTGCCATTGGTCAACTTCCGTGTTGATGACTAGGTTTTATGAAATTTTGACAAATTAGACAGATAAAAAAATCTATTTCAATCAGGAGAATACAATATTTAATAATGTATTAGTAGAGTGTTTCTTTTTCATCATTTTCTAAAAGAAGCAGAGTTGGAATTAAGAGGCTTGTGCCCAATAGCAATGATACGATGTCCTTATTTAATGTGTTTTATGGCGGTGGTCCCCAACTTTGTTCTACCACAGTCTGGTTTTGTTTAAGATGCTATGGTTAACCTCAGTTTTATGGGATTTAAAGTCATAATTATTCTAAATTATATTAAACAGAGGCCATAAAAACAACAAATGATAAGATAGTAGCAGATTAATGTTTTGTTTTACAGGATATGTTATTGCTCCCAACTGAAAATCAAAAATTGCTCACAGTTACAAGATGGGTTTGTTTTGTTTTTAGTTTGTTTATCTGGAAAATTTGTGATCAAGAGAAAGTTTTTGATAACTGTTTTATTGTTTTAACTGCAAGCAATAAGGGCAGACAATTCTGAGACGTGTTTTAAAACATGAGGACTGGATTAAGGGAAAAAGGAAAATGTTGTTTAGAACAAATTGTGCCTACATTTTTTCTGCATGTCTGTGAATGAAAATTTTACAGAATCTGCAGATTTTGTCAGTATTTGAGGAGAAAAGAAGTTACCAGGCTGCACTCTGACAAAGACAAATTTATCATTTTGAGACGTACATCAGCTCTATCGTTTTATACAGTGGCTTAGAAGGGCAAACAATGAACATGAAACAAGAATTGCTGAAAAAAATTATGTCAGTAACACTCTGCGAGTTTAGAAACATGCTGCTGGTCAAGAGGAGAGGTGTGGGTGTTTCTGCCAACCATAAAAATCTTAAAGGCAACGGATGAACATGAGGTCAAAGACCTTGACCTTTGAGGTCAAAAATCTAATCAGGTCTTGTTTGCGTCAGAGTTACATTAAAGCAAATTTTGCATTCCTGAGCTTCCTTGCTTAGGACAACATAGTAATTTAACCTATGACCCACAAAGTCAAAGGATACCATCCTTGAGACAGAGTTGAGATTTGTGTAAAGTTTGTTAAAATAATAAAAAAACATGTAGTAATCTTGAACATTTGTCCCAGGATCACATTCACAAAGAAAGAACATGAGGCTTCAAGAGTCTAATCTTCGACCCCTGACCCCCAAATTATTATCAGTTTGAAGTATCAAGAGTTAAGATTTGTGGAATTTTTGCAGAAATCCCTCAAAATTTTCTAGAGATGTCAAATTAACAGACAAAATAATTATCTTTGAGCACCATGACATTGACCTTTGATGCTCAGAAACTACTCACATCATCCTCCAGCCAAATAAGACCATGTACAAAATATTAAGAAAATTACCTCCACTGTTCATAAAATGTTACATTTTTAAGAATCATCTGGTTATGAGGCTCCATCACCTTGACCTTTGACTTATGACTTTTAGAATCAAAATAATTCATCAGGAGTGGGAAAGATATTTTTGAAAATCCTTATTGACATTCTGTAGATGTTGTGTTTGCAAGAACATAGTATGAAGAAAATAATTTGACCTATGACCCCTACAATCTAATCAATCATAGAGCTTTTCTATTTGTTGTATCTGTTCAGCTTGGCTCGACTGTACGGGGATTGGATGCTACCCACGTTGTTTTCCACAACAGCACAGACTTTGGCACCGCCTAGTACTACATGCTACTGCTATGCTGCATACTACTGGTAGTGCTGTGTATTATGATAAACTTATGTATTATGTTAAACTTTTTTTGTGTTTTAGTATGCTGAACCCAGCAGAGCTTATTCTTATTCTTATTCTTTATTTTTCCTGGCAGGTGGCGAATATCATATAAAACTCATTACTGACACATATTGTGCTAAAGTTTGGAACAGAGCAACTATTTCCATAACATAAAACTGTATAACACACATGTAAAAAGTTGTGTTTCTTTCAATCATTAAAATAATGATTGAAAGAGGGAAATTTTCCCTCCTCAACCCAGTAATTGAATTGATTTCTGTTTCTGGTCATGAAAATATAATAAAATGGTAGCTTGCAGTAGCTTGACTAAGGCTAGCAATGCTAAATTAAAAACTAAAAGAGTCCAACAAATTATTAAATTGTTTTTTCATGATTTTCACCACTGAACACACACTTGCGAAATGTATAACACCAATGTAATGACATGAAAAATAATTTTATTTACCAAGACTGAGTCACTTTATTGTTACCTCCACCAAGGAGGTTATGTTTCCGCAAGGATCTGTCTGTCTGTTTGTCTGTCTGTTTGTTTGTTAGCAAGATAACGCAAAAACTACTGGATGGATTTACATGAATATGTTACCAGAGGTGTGGTTTGGTCCAAGGAAAACCTGTTACATTTTGGTGGTGATCCACATATTTGTCTGGATGCAAAAAAAATCCCAAAATTTGCGAAAAATCCCATAAGATTACATTGGGTCGTATTTCAAAAAATCATATCTCTGACATCACTCGATGGATTCACTTCAAAATTTACAGGATAATATATATAATATAACTCTATCATCGCGGTCAATTTCATCTGGATCACATCCAAATTGACCTCACAAAAAAACATTGAAGTTTATAATGGCAAATCCCTTTCATTTCTCCTCGGCTGCTGTGAGGTTCTGCCCCCTTTACGTCATTATGGGAATTGTAGGTTATTTGCAAACTCATGTCAACGTTTTTCAAGTTCATGTCACTACATTAAGCCTGGCTCACACTACAGGATTTTAAAAATCTTATAAGATTCTGAAATTGGGTTGTATCACACACATAAAGAGAATCTTGACAGATTATCCTCTCTTAAATCTTAAGCACACACACTACAAGATTTGAAAATCGTGACCAGCGCACACAACAGGATTTCATCAAGATTATCGGACCAGAGAGACGCTCAACGTAATCACGTTGAGACAAAATATGGAGACTAGTGCGCAAACAAATCATTATTCCTTTTATTTCTCGTTTATTACTGTTAACTAGTAAAATGCGCTTGTATAACTGATGTATACAAGCAATATCACATGAGAGCGAGTGCTGTTGTCCTGGATATCAGCGCTGGGGTGATTACCTGCGGCACTCTGCCACATTATTATCTCACCTGGAATATTTAATGCAGATGCGATTTCTCTCCAACACTTGTCCTTTTCACATCGGTTGTGATAATCACTGCATGAAACGTTGTACAAACATTCGTGGTCTTGCCACAGGTCGACAAGACTGTCCTCCATCTCCACTGTCCATCCCACCCAAACGCTCTTTGTGCTCGCCATTCTTGCCTCTGATAATTCCTGTCTCTGATAACCCCTGTCTCGCGGTCATTTCCGGTCATCGTAGGCGGCTCTCTCTGACTGGCTACTGTCATCCTCAGCGAATACGAGTTGCGTAATCATCCAGATAAATATCAAACATGTTTGAAAATTATCGGGGCAGCTCTGACGAGTCTGTGAGACGATCGTGGGGCTTAAGATTGATCTGTCACCCGCTCACACTAGAAGATAATCTTGGTCAAATGTCGGGGCCGATTTTGGTCCCCGACCAGATTTCTTCCCCGATTGTCGGGAGGGCTGAATCTGGGTTAAATCGGGCAGAGAATCCTGTAGTGTGAGCCAGACTTTACCCAGCTTCCCTTGCAATGCCAGCAGAGGACTTCTCCACATGAACAGACATGAGCGGAGACTCGGAGACACATCAGAGCACGTGGTGAACCAGAATTGAATCTTGCCGGAGGTCTGCGCTCTCCAAGTGCTTTTCTAGTTGTATTTGTAACAGAATCATTGCTCATACTAATAATAATAAGGCCGACTGTCCGCCATTTTGGCCCCTTACCTGTCGGCGCTTGCCTTTGTAGGTAACAGTATGGGAGGTATCCTGCTAGTTTTTCCTGAAGTGCTATGACATCAGGGTATTTTTGGCATATTACAGATTTCGCAATTGATGCCATACTGCACACTGCATTTTGAGAAAATCAGTACGTACTGCTAGTGTAGTATGCTGTTTTGAAAACAGCCTTTGATTGTCCTCTTCAGAGTAGGCTGGGTCTCCATGCAGCTTTTTTGTCACAGTGAAGGACGCAGGCAGCACAACAGACTGTTAAAGCAGAGAAGAGTTAGGGGAGTCATGTGACATTACAGAACCAAAACAAAAAGTGATTCATGTCAGTGTCAGATACCATGACTCGTTGTGCTGATACTTTGAGAGTTCAGAGGTCAGCTGTGTCTCCAGGTTACATTTTAGTCTCATCATCTGTGCCATGTTTCATGCAAATCTTTCAAAGCATGCTTGAGTTATACTGCTTACAATCTCCAGACAGGTAGATAGACAAAACAGCATCTTTATTACATAAATTATTTATTTGGACTTTAATGATGGTTTGCCCTCCTCAGCCACGTGATGAAAATACTTATTAAGGTAAAAAATTATCATTATGGTTAAAGAGTCTGTACTAAGCAGGTTTGTGTCTCATTCGGGACTGTTTATTATAATAAAAGATAACGAGTGTTTTTGAATCATGGAAATTATACTCACATCATTTAAAGACTTTTAATTGTATTTTTTAGACATCAGATCACATTAATCAGTCACAGGATCTGTAAGGAATCACCCTATTAAAACAACCATCCATTAGCTGAAGAAACATCACACTTGTGTTTGGTTTTTTTTTTTAGTTTCTTGTAATCCATCCATTAATGTGTAACTGAAGCCTTACAATAATCAGGTCTTGATTGATTTGTACAATCATGTGTTGAATTGATCTAGTGGGGCACTTTAGAGATTTTAAAATGAATACTGAAATCTAAAACAGACTTATTTTTATTTGTTTCTGTTCTGTTTTCTTTTTGTGGCTTTTGAAGCAATGACTTTCTTTTTCTGATTAACACTTTCAGATTTAAAGCTGAATAAACTTGTATTAAAATGTGTTTGTCGACAGGAAGAGAAATAAAGACAATAATCTTATTTGGTTTTCCTTTTTTATTTTAAAACAGTCTCTCTATTATCTTACACAATTCCCTTTATAAAGTGATCTTTATGATGAAAATTAACTTTACATCCTGTTACATGAAGAGCCCATATTTTGGTTTAGCTCAAATTCATGTATTTTATTTCAATGACTGTTAGAGCATGCTCACATTCACAAATGTTAAACCTTCTAGTTTTGGCCGACATAGCCCCTGATCCACCTCTATCATTACTCAGTTGACGCTCACGTTGGCCCATTTCGCTCTGATTTGTTGTGTCTTTTCTTAGGTGACCGGTGAGGTCAACAATGCTTGGTGCCTTGTTGTCAATAGCTCTACATTCATTCTAACATCAATGACTTGCTATCCCGAGCCGATACCACTACCCCGGGTGCGCCTCGTCTGCGCCGAGAATAGACCAGGTTGGAGCTGGCGGGCTTTCAGAGCACCTTCCGCACAGTTTTTTGGCACGAAATTGTCACTGTGCCAAGCTGAATCTTTCGACACCTCCCCCTGGTGCGCCGTCACACCCATCTCGGCACAGCGGGTCTACCAAATTGCCAAATTGGCTGCGCATGGCAGTGCGCCTGACAAAATTACCACTGCGTGGGGTGCGCCAGGCTGCGCCACCCTGCGCCACCCTGAGTTGCGCCAGGAAATTAGAGCCCACGGTCTGAGGGGGTCTGTATCGCCCTCACTGGCACTATGTAACTTCGGTGTGGATGGTAGGAACACTTCCACACTAAAAAACGACAGATGTTTGCTGCTTTGACTGCTTTACGGCATACGTCACTTCACCCGTGAGGTGAAAGCTAAACATTGGGAAAAGGAGAATATAAAGCAGTTTGTGAATTTTTAAAACAGATTTGATGAACAGAATTTAGTTAATTTTCATAATGGAAATTGGGACCTCTGGCTCACACTCCTGCATCGTGGGTGGCAGTAGTGCTCCTCTGATGCTGGATGCCACCCGCCTTTAAATGTAGAGTTGTTATCATGGCGGAAGCAGCGAAAAACCCGAAGAAAATAAAAGTTTTATCGGAGGAGACGAAAAAAAGAAAGCGGGAGAGTAACAAGCTAAATGCCCGGACAGGGATGAACAAGCATTCAGTCGCTGGGGTGAGATGAAAGACGAGGCAGGATGTCCGACCGATGCTGATTTGGCCCTGTTACTGTTGGACTTGTAAGGACGTGATGATATATTTGAAAGCAAACATGATCAGACTGTACCTTATCAGTCCACATGGTTTATTTGTCTCTTGGGACGTCCTGTCAGCTCGCTTCTCCTCCCTCTGTATGTCAACAAATGCACGTTGGCGTGAGGCGCTCTGTTTTACGACCGTGCAGTTACACTCAACGACCATAGAGGCCCCTAGAGAGCTGAAAGCCAGAATTTTACATAGTGCGGCTTTAATGAAAATGATATAGCACAGATGACACAAGATCTCAACTTTAACCCAAAGAGAAAGTGAGAACTCTGTGTCTTTCTTTTGACCTAAAAAACGTACCCAGTGTCTTCTTCTCTTGTTTTAATTCAACAAAGTATCAGGAGCAGCCAAGGGTCAATTCAAGGAATTGAAAAAGGAAGTGTTAATAATGTGATGTGGTCATTTGTAACATTTGAGACTAAATTTGCTTCTAAGAGCAGCAAATATGACTAAATAGAGCAGAAAAAAGTCTGGAGGACTAAGAGTAATATGATAATAGTTTATGCTTTAAGTGTCTTTGCATGTTTAAGTTCTGTTCTCCTAATAGCCAATTTTTATTTGTGTAAAGTATGAGTACTTTTTTTTTTTGTTATTGTTTTGTCTGTTTTGTCATACAATCAATGTAATACATCAGTCTGACAGCAGTACAGCATAAATGTCCTGATTGCCCAGTTTGTGCTGAAAAAAAAAATAGGTCTTTAACATTATTTCACGTAAAAGGGTTGAAGTTCTAATTGCGTTAGTACAATAAAAATCCAGGCAGACTGACTATAGTAAAAAATGACCTGAAGCTGCAAGGGTTAAATCTTTATAGCCTCTGTATCATGAACAAAGTTATTTTGGGTGGTTGTTATTTTTGTTGCACCACTCCTGGAAAACATTATATACAAATGCGAGACAAATGAATGTTCCCTGTGAGTTATTACACCACAACAATATAATAGAATTTTAAAAAGTGACTTAAAATTGATACATAAAAACACATTTTAAAGGGAATAACCATATTAATTTACATATCATCAAACTTGAAAAGGGAGCTAAGTATTACAACTACAATGTAACATAGTAATGAGAAATATGGATAGATTTTTTGAAAAAGAAATATAAAACATAAGTTATTTGATATGTAATTCTTAACTCAACTGTCAATACTGTATTTGTTGCATTTTTTAAGGAGAGGGGGTAAATAGCCTCTGTAAATGCTTCAGAAGCTCACATCCAAAATCATCAGATGAACAACATATTCCTCCTTTAAAAAAGTGTTTATAATAAATACTGCTTATATTAGATAATGAATTACAGATGATGAGTTAAGTATTTATGAATTTGAAATAAGTACCAGGAGCTTCTGGCATGATGAAAGGATAAACATTTAGTAACCTCACTCGTGTCCAGATGCACCATGGTTGAATCTTGATGATGGGCTACAGCAGAGGAAGACCACACCGGGTGCCACTCCTGTCAAATAAGAACAAGAAAATACGGCTACAGTTTGCACAGTGTAAAGTCAAACTCTAGAAACGGTCTAGTAGAATAGACTTGATTAATAATTACTCAAGCTGATTTGACAATGTGAGGATGTAAATAATAATAATTAAACATATATATATATATATATAAATATATATATATATATATATATATATATATATATATATATATATATATATATATATATACATATACTAATAGATTAAGAGTCTGATCTTATATGCTTTAAAATAATAGGTTAATTGTATGAATAAATTAATTCATAAGTATTAAAATAAGTATACTCTAATCCATATAAATTATTAGTGAAATATCAGCATAATAGCGACATTTAAAGATTCTTAAAAGAAGAACTTTTGGCACGATAGATTCTTATTTATATTTATTTATGTATTTGTCCTGACTTCTTCTCATAGCATTATTTATTAGATTATTAAAAACATTAAATACTTTAGTTGCAAAAGAAAATACACCCTCTCCAAACCGGAAAACAGCAATCTCAGGCGTGCAAGGACACCTGAGGTGATATGAGGATGGGCACTGCAGTTCAGGTGAGCAGAGGACGCGCACGAGATGGTGCTGCATTTCAAGGAAGCCAAGGAGCCTGAATTTTGAGCGAACTGGTGTTCTACGAATCCAAAGAGGCAGCCAGTAAGAAGCTCAGATCATCTCAAACTGCTTTCTTCAACATGACAATGAGTCCACTGTGCTCCAGTGGCCTCCACAGTCACCAGATCTCAATCCAATAGAGCATCTTTACATCCATGTTGGTACAGGAGATTCTCATCAGATATGTTCAACTGACAAATCTGAGCAACTGTGTGATGCCATCATGGAGACATGAACCAACATCTCTGAGGAATGTCTGCAGTATCTTGTTGAATCCATGACACCAAGAATGAAGGAGCTCTGAAGTCAAAAAGGGTTGAGCCTGGGACTAGCAAGATGTACCTAATAAAGTGACCTTATGAGAAACACTGAGTCTTTATGAACATTTTGTTTAGTTAGGATCACGCAGAGTCAAAACAAAAACTCTGTAGTATTCAGGCCAGCCAGGAGAAAAACGTTTGTGTTTCATCATCACTCATATAAAAACAACTTAACTTTCAGATCTATGATTAAAAAACGCCCTCTTTAATTACATTTTTATTGCCTGACCCTGACACTCCTCCGTTATGTTGTATGTTTTATTGTTGATGTCTCTTGGCTGACCTTAGAGCCCCTCCATGTAATTAAGGTTTTATCCTCCAGGTGTCGCTGTCTGCTCTGTTTTTAATGTTCATGAAGCTCCGTCAAGTTGGACACAATCCCCGGAAGTAGCAATGTACAGGTGTTGGCGAGAGAAGATAGATGGTTTGAAAGAGGAGTTAAAGAAGCCATCTTCACCAGACTGGAGAAGCCTTCTCTTAACAGAGGTGGTGGACTCAGACACAATCTCTCACCTACATATAATGCAGTGCTAAGCTCTCTCCCCAGAAAGCTCTCCAAACACACACACCTGGGCACATGTGACCATAACACCTCACATGACAGGGGGAGTTAATGACCCATTCAGGGTAACGACTCTCAGGGGTTACATCACCCTGGGATAAGTTTCTATGAGTCGTTCTCCAACTCCTCCTTTCCTTTGTTGTTGTTTTTCCTCTAGCAAGATAAATATCTGCTTCCAGCACCAGCCATTTGGAACTGAAGAAGCTTCTTGGATGAGAAGTGAAACGTCTTCCCAACAAACTCTACGCAGTCCAGTTGCCTTGCCTTTGAATCTTCAGAATGACCATGACCTGGATGAATGAGAATCTACACAGACGTATCCCCGGAAGTACTTTAACCCATCGTCTGAATCTTTTAGTACAGGATTTAAACATGATGTTAAAATGTTGTTGTACTTTCATATAGCATAAAGTATTGTTTTATTAGAGGAGCACTTTACATTTGTTACTGTGACTTGCTCTTTGGGCTGAACAAGAATATGGAGGGCCTTTTGGTTTGGGGCACCCAGTGGTTTTATTTTACATTAAAATTATCTAATTTCAAGCCTCAACACCTCTATCTACAGATGTGTGTGCATTTATATTTCCTGACATTAAAACATGTTAGGAAACATTTTTTAATGTTGTTAAACTGTTTTTTTTAAACAATTCAGGCTTCAAAATTTAAAATTGATCTTTTGTCATGGACTTTTTGATTGTTTCATATTATAGGAAATGAGCAACATGGTGGTCACAGTAAAAAGGTGCTGTTTTGACCGTGTGTTGTTTAGGGCCTTCTGTATGATGTACATGGTCTCCTCTTGTCTGCGTGGGTTCTCTCGGTAAGCTTCCAGCTTCCTCCCACAGGCCAAAAAACATGCTCATATGGTTAACTGGTGGCTCCAAATTGCCATGAGGTATAGATGTGAATGGTTGTCTGTCTCTCTATGTGGCCTTGTGGTTGGCTTGCAGGGTGTATCATGCCAAATATCAGCTGAGCTGGCTCCCACCCCCCTGTGACCCCAAAAGACATTAGCGGTGTAGGCAATGGATGGATGTTATTTGACCTCCTGGTTGGTGATCTCAGTGGTTGTCTATTAACCTTCCATCTGTTCTAAAATGTTCTTCTTCTCTTTAGAAAAATGATATGTTATAATGTCACAATGTCATTTAACAGACACTTTTGTCCAAAAAAATGTACACCTGAGAGTAAGAACAACACAAGCAAGAACCTGGAGGGAACAAAATTATTAAGTGCAACAAACTGCTACCTTCTTTACGTATATATACATATATGTATATATATATATATATATACATATATATATATATATATGTATATATATATATATATATATATATATATATATATATATATATATATATATATATATATATATATATATATATATATATATATATATATATATATACATATATATATGTACTTTCATATTATTTATATGAATATAAAAATATTTTTTAGATATTCTTCAAAACCTACAATAGCTGTAAAAGAGGGTTGGGCCTTAATGATTCATTGTTATTAAAAAAAGAGTTATATTAGCCAAATTCGGGATTGCTTGTTTTTTTAAAATAGAATTAGCAACACTTTATTAAAAGTGAAAATATGCTCCTCTAAAGGAGGATAAGGCAACAACTGAACAAAAGTTAAAAACATTAACAAACTTCAGACAAAAGACAAGAAACAAATCATGAATGTATAAGATATAAAGAAAAAAAATATATGAAGTAAAAAACGTATTTTTTTTTTTTATATATGTATATTAATATTGTTATTTAATATAAATATTTAATATAAAGAAAAAGATTATTATTATTTTCTACCATTTTTTTTTTGTCTGATATTTATTTATTTACTTTTGGCAGGTGGACATGAATTGTGAGGAATGAGATTTACGTCTGTTTATTCCCCAAATGTTATTTTTAAATTATCATAAGAAAATGCAAAAATTATATATAGAAATGAGATACGACATAAGTTCCTCGTGGTAAATATTAACCGGCTCCCAAACAGAAATTTTCGATTTTATTTTGAAAATCCAACCGGAAAATGAACATACTCGTAAGCGCGTGCTGACGTCTCGTCTCTGCCGAGGAGAGGCTGACGCAAAGCCGACATCCCCGCTAGAGACCGCCGGGTCCCAGAGCCACTGGGGCCGCCTCGTACAGCGGGCTGCATTGTTTAGCCGTGAGCAGAGGCGGAGGTCCGGTTCTACCGTCCGAACGAGAGGAACACCGACCGAACCGAGGACTGGATTTTACCCTCAGACTGGATTTATTAACCGAAGAAATATTTACTTTTAGGGCATCGATGTGATTTTTGGAAGCAGAGTAAACCGCTTTAAAATGGCAACCGCAGCAGCCCGCTCCCGGCGACCATAACCCAAGAACCTGGTAAGATTTAATCTTTAATGGACGAAGCATTAAGCTGTTAGCTCCTCTGCTTTGATTATGAAAACCGTCCTCATCCCACTACGTTCAAGTTCAGTCTGTTCACCCGCTGCAAGGCTACGTTACTTCATATAGACGTGCCTTTGCTTTAAGAGAAGGTCATACCAGATCACATTCACATATCTAGTTATTTAATTAATCACGCTTTCTTTTGTGTGAAAAGTTCGATTTAAAACGTGTACTTGCAGATTTCCTATCCTCTTGTTCCAAAGATTTATTCGGCTAATATCTTTATCACATAAATTCACAGTAAGAACAATAAAATAGAGTTATCTCAGAGAAGTGGTTGTGCTTTGTTAGGGTAGAAGTAGTAGCCCGACGCCGCCCTCAACGGCAGGATGTGGATAGAAAAACAGCCCCAAGAAAAAGAATATAATGAATACTTATGATTGAAGTTCTTAAAAAACTTAATGCACACTGTTGCAATGAATTAACTGTGTTGTAAAGGTAGGAACTCTTGTGCTGTGTCTGTGGCCGGGGTGGATGTTGGCCGTTGAATGAGGCCAAGTTAAATCACCATATTTTTGACTGGGGTCTGGTTTGTGCTTCACCCTATTGCTCTGGGCAGTATTATTGGCTTGAGTCGTTGCAGCAGACAGTCAGAGGCTGCTGGCAGCTGCAGGCACAGCAGCTGTCACAGATGTTAGGACACATTTCCTCTCATATAATTCTCCCATTTATTCGTGGCCGTTAACGACGCCTGTCACCTGTTTCTGTGTGAGTATGCGCAGTGACCTCCTCTGCACGTCTGAATTCACTTTTTAACTTTGATATCAGATCGAAAAGGAGCAGATCCCTCAACAAGCAGCAATCAAGCTAAAATCAACCCATCAGCCGCAGCGACCTGCACAGCTCAACCAAAAATGTATGTGACGTCATATGCACCTGTCCAGCGCTGCATAGAACAGGTGCATTTTGGGGAAAAATCGGGTCATGTTGTATCCGTATCTGCAACGATGAGATGTCTTTACTTTGAGAGCTTTACCTTCTTATGAGAAAGTTTGTCAACAACCCAGGAGCCACCATTGTGGTGACGTCATCGAAGGGGGCGTGGTTATATGAAGTCATTTTGCTGAAATCACTCAGGTGGATGAGAGACAGAGAGATAGATAGATAGATGTAGGTCCAATGTATTGATCCATAATGAAAAAGCTGTGGAGCTAACGCTGCAGACAATCAACAGGAATAAAACAACAACAAATACACAGTGGATAAACCCTCACAAACCAGAAGGAAGTCCAGCAGAACACTGTGTGAGGATGATATACTGATCTTTCAAAAAATAGATTAGTTTAGATGAGATTTGATTAGATTGAACTTTATTAATTCCCCACAGGGATATTAGGATTTCAGTAGCAGTTTAGTATAACAGATAAAAAGGATATATATATATATTTATATATATATATCCTTCCCATCCTCTGTCTTCCTGTTCCTCCTCCTCCTCCCCCCGAGTGAGGTGTTGTACGGTCTGATGGCCTGAGAGACAAAATAGTTTCTCAGTCTGTTACAGGGTTCCCACATGTCCTGGAAAACCTGGAAAACCTTGAAAACAATTGACTAATTTTCCAGTCATGAAAAACATGGAAAATGAGGAAAAAAGTAAAATATCCTGGAAAAGCTTGAATTGCCCTGAATTTTTTTTTATCTTCTTTGTACCTTGTTAGTGAACAAAAATCAAACATAGGAAATGTAATAAAATTTAGATAAAATAATGCAAGTTAAGGAATAGCTTATAAAAGCTCAAAACAACGGTGACAAAAAGAAATAGTAAAAAATGGCAAAATAAAATGTAGGCTACTTAAACAGACAAACAACAAAATATATTTATAAAAAAGCAGAGTAAATAAAGATAAAAGACAAGTATAAACCATAAATTTATAGTAGTAAGACACTACATAAAAGCCAGACTAAAAACATAGCTAGCAGACAATGTTCATGCCCGAGAGTTAAAAATAAATACATTTTAACTTCAATATGCGACAGTGAAGCTGGCTAGAGAGCTAGCTAGGCTGGTCATCAATCTTTCATTTTGTTTTTATAAAGCTAGATTGACCTGAGAATTGCCCACACCAATTTTGTAATGGTTGAAAACATCCTGGAAAATGATTTCTAGAAAAGAGTGAGAACCCTGTGTTGTCCTACACTGTATAAATATAAAATTGTATGTTCTGTACACTGTATAAATAATATATTTATTATTAATTTGAAGATATGAAAGGATCAGCACTCAGTGAATAGATCCCTGACCTCACTTACATCCCATATTGCCCTTGATTGCCTTGACATTTCCACCATCAATGGATGCAGGCTCCATGCATGCAAGCCACAGATAGTGACAGTGCTGATGCCTCCCCTACCACCAGGCCCCATAACCCGATTATGTAGACCAATCAGCCACAAGAGCCTGAACATTACTGGGGTCAACAGGTGGGACCCTCCTGTTTTAGATGTTTTGTCCAGTTAGGCCTCACTACACCTCTAGTGGTCCTTTTTTTATTTGTAGTATCTGCTCAACTCAGCTCAACCCTGAGCAGTTTGGATACCACCTGCTACGTTCTCCATGACAGCATCCACTGTGTCAGTACCTCTTTAAGGTGGGCAGGGTCGTCACAGCGTCTGTGCGAAACTACATCTTCACAACAAGAGAGGAGGAAACAGAAGTGATAGAGCTGGCAGCTGCTTTTTGTCTTTTGTCTTTGGGAGGAGATGAATTTTCTTCTGGAGATGGTTGTAAGCAGCAGAGCAGTGTTCCAGTGTTACGGAGCCGACAAGCAGAGGTGTTTCATTTCAGTGTCAGATACGTCCCACAGTTCTCCGAACATTCAGAGGTCAGCAGTGTCCCCATGTCATGTTTGCTCTCAGCTCAGCCTTCTTGGCACCCCACTGGAGGTGATAACTGTGACAGGTACTAGGCAGTATGGCTAGTATTTTAGGAAAAGATCTAATTGTAAAGATAATGAGATTTCAAGTCCATTCACGATTTTCTTCAAATCAAGCTTCAGTGCAATATTCACTATGTTTACAGTACAGACAACAGTAAGGAAATCAATAATCAAAAGCATATAACACATTATTCAACATCTAATATTGATGATAAATAATCTGTTTTCATTATTTCAGTGATACTCCGACTTCTACTCCTAAACAGCGGCTTTGTGTTGTTGACCTGCTTACCAGCACTGCACGGCCTCACCACAGTGGATGTTCACGAATGAGTTGACTCTTTTGAACTGATCTTTTCAGTGAGCAATGATGCAGATGTGAGTAAGCCGTTCATTTGCGAGCCATTCTTTAATGCAGATTGCCTGCAAATTTGTTAAATAGTATGTGTGAAATAGTTGACACAACACACCCTGGGTCAGTCAGGAGCGCTGCAAAGAATTGCAGCTTTGGTGATCACATGATTGCGTTGTCTGAAATTGCGTTTTCAATCAGAAAACGATAAATCTTTTAGCTCTACTAGGCAGGATATTCACCTGGCACACCAGATGGACCGTGCTGTGCTTTTCACTAGCCCACAGAGAGTGTTTGGGAATGGGCAGAACCTTTCAAAAGCATATACTGCAGGTAATTGGACAATCACTCCTTCAAACTTATTCATTACGGGCCAATCAGATCATGTTGTAGGCTGGCGCAACTGCAGTGGTTCCTTTAACATATACCCCTTTCAGACTGGCCAAAAAACCCGTTTAAACCGGTAACAATCGGCTCCTGTCGGCAGTTTGAAAGGGTCTAATCAGCATTTCGACTAGGGTCGATTGACCCTGCAAACGACGGGTTTTTATCCTCTCGCCTCCGATCAGCTTCAGTGGGAACATCACACCCTGGCCAACCCGCTAATTTACAGATGACGTTGGCATTACGTGCCCATGGCATAACATCGCGCTGTAACTTCCGTGACTCTTTGCCATCTCAGCAACACTTTCCATCCGTCTGTGTATCATCAGCGTCGAGATTGTACATTTTTAAAGAGGGACAAAAGTACAAAGTACAGAAAACCGTGTCCACGGCATCCATGCTCCTCATTGTTTACATGGTCATGTTTCGTCGCACTGATGATGTCATCAGCGTGATGACATCAGCTTGATGCGCCAGAGGAAAAAAACAGCCACGCAGCTCGTCTGCTGCCGATTAGACACAGGTCTGCTGGCAGTGGTAAAGGAGTCACTTACTGATTGTTAGCGGGTAACCCGCATTGAAAATACCCGCGTTGACCCGCTAATTTTAGTGTGAAAGCGGTATAACTCTCTCCAGAGTACAGTATGTCGCAACTGGAGTGAAAATTTCTTTTCTACAGAAAAATTTGTAGTGTTCTTTGTTTTTTCATTAAGTAAAGCAATGTGGTCACAATCTGATGAAACTGCTGCTGAAGCATGTTTTGTTGCCATTTGTTGATGGAAACCAAAACTGCTCCTTTTCTTGTTACCTTAAATATTCATAAAAAGTCCATCCGACATCATCGTCATCAGTTGCTGACTATGGTCATGATGGATGCTACAGACATAGCTTTGTCTTAAGTGAACGTCGTAGCAAAGAGACATTTATCACCAAACTTTCTTCATCAAAGAAGGTCTTCACTGTAAAAAGCACAGACACTCAGCAGCACAACATGGTGAGCTTTTAGAAGATCAAAAACCTTAGGCTGCTTATTGAGCATTTAGTTAAAGCATCGCCAGTGATGGCTGACAAACCAGACAAGTCATACAACTGCAAGCCCTGAGTAGGGCTGAAAGATTTATCATCTTTGGATCGAAATCACAATTTCAGACAATGCAATCATGTGATTGCCAAAGCTGCAATTTTTTGCAGTGCTCCTGACTGACCCAGGATCAGCAACACAAAGCCTCTGTTTAGGAGTAGAGGTTGGAGTATCCCATAAATAATGAAAACAGATTATTTATCATCAATATTAGATGATGAATAATGTGTTACGTGCTTTTGATTATTGATTTCCTTACTGTTGTCTGTACTGTAAACATAGTGAATATTGCACTGAAGCTTGATTCACACATGCAGCTCATCCAAACATTTTGGGATTATTTTTCTTTTTGAAGTTTTTTGTGCATGAGTGAATTCGGCAGTGCTGTTCACCTTTGAAAGAAGCACTCATAGCTCTCTTCACGCTTTTCAAACTTTTAAAGGAATCAGGAATGCATATCAGACATCAGCAAGAATTGAAATGTTTCCTGATATCTGAAATGCCAATATTTCTGAATTCCTTATACTTATTTCAATTTGATATTTTTGGTCAACAGTGCACAGTCATATTCCGACATGGTGACAGCTTATTTTTGCCAGAAACAAATGTGAAATAATAAAAACAACATTTCATTTATCCTCTATAAATGATACTGCTGATTTTTGAATGTCTTACCTTTGGAGCATTATGGGATTTTTATCCATTCTCCCGATTTTTCAGACTATATAAAGGATACACATGACAGATATGTTTGACCAACATATAAGCTGTAAATATTGGCAGAGGACTTAAGATCTACAGATACAGATTTTTGACTTTTTAGACTAATATTTACCAGTACTGATATTGCACCAATGATTTTATGCCCCTTTAAAAGACATTGTTTTGAAGTGCTGAATGAATACAAAATCCACCAGATTTTTCATCCCAAATTTTAGACTTTTCCTGATCAAAGTCCAAGCTGAAGATCATTGAAAATGAATCCCAAGTAGACCCCATGTCAGGGATGGGCAACACTGGATGCCCCCAGGGTGACAGTTGCCCACCCCTGATCTACGGTAATCACTTTCAATCCAACACCACCACCCTCCTGGATGTATAAAGTTCTTTATTTGGGGGATGGGGGTGCACTAAAGAGTTCCCTAGCTATGATTCTAATGCTGCTAATAGTAATGCCATGTTTTAATTGTTGGATTATTTGTGAATACTCAGTAAAGCTGGTGGATTCAGGTGTTTCCAGGTGTAGATACAGCTAGAGGTGCAAAATATATGAACAGAACAACTAGAAGCACAAGTTCCATGCTAAAGTTACCATCATAATATGATTGCTTGACCCTGAAAACCCACAACTAGCCCTCAGAATTATGTTGTTTTCGTTATTAGTTAGACAGCTATTGAGCAAAAACGATCGTTCACTAATTGGATCACCACCAAAATCTAATCATTTTTAAGTTGGGCCATTACCAACATCTCCTGAAAATTTCATAAAAATCCATCCAGTAGTTTTTTAATAATCTTGCTAACAAACAAACAGACAAACAAACGCCGGCAAAAACATAACCTCCTTGGCGGAGGTATTAATGGCTTTGGCAGAAAACTGTGCAAAAGGTTCATTTTTTCAGAAAGTCATCCATCCATACATTTTCTATACTGCTTATCCTTTCTGGGGTTGCGGGGGGCTGGAGCCTATCCCAGCTGACACTGGACGAAAGGCGGGGTATACCCTGAACCAGTCCCCAGCCAATCACAGGGCCACAAAGAGAGACAGACAAAGCACACACTCATGTCTAAGAGCAATTTGGATTCACCAGTTAACCATAATCAGCATGATTTTGGTCTTTGGGAGGAAGCCGGAATACCTGGAGGTAACCCATGCATGCAAACGCTGCACAGAAATGCCCAACGTGGGGTTCCAGTCAGACCCTTTTTTGTTGTGAGGCATGTGCACTACCTGCCACACCACCAAGCTGCCCAGGCATGTTGTAGTTACGTGCAAAAGTTGACATACAATATCAGTATAAATAGTGGTATTGGCAAAAAGTGGCACAAAAATTCCTGCATATTGGAAATTGACGAAAAATTACAGCAACGTTTTTTTATAGTATCAGAAAGATTATTAGAGAAAGAGCCATGCTGCCTGTCTGTGTTTCAGTCTACATCAACATAACAATCTTAAACACAGCTGTCTGATGGAGAGGTGCATTGTGGGTAATGTAAAGGCCAGGTTTGGAAAGGAATGTCAGGAAGATGTCTGTGCCTTGGAGAGCAGCGAGGTCACTGCAGAAACATCATGAATCTTGGAGTGGAGGAATGTTTCAAGTACTCGAGCTGATGGTGGAGTTTAAACTCAGATATGATCCCCGTGAAGGTCGAACTGTGGAGATACCTGTGCAGAAACAAAAATTTACCACAAAGTCCAAGACATTTGATATTGTGAGTTATATATTTGCGTAACAGACGCTGCTTGGTAAGGCCTGCTCACTGTACTATCTGTTTCTGTGCACTGAAAACATGTTTAAACACCAGACTATCTAAGATCTGACAGCCCCCCCTGTTGAGTTCAGAGGAAACAGTGAGCCCTGAGCGCGCCCCTGATTGATGTGAGCGTTAACGTGTCTCTGATGGTACCAGCTGTGCCGGCCGTCCACACTGGTCCATGTGTGTCGGAGGAAGTGGGGCACAGCTGGTTTGTGGTGCGTCTATCAGGCTTTATTCCCTCTGTGGGGGACATATAATGACAGGGAGGGGGGTCTCAGCTCAGCCCTCCCCCACACCAATCATCCACTTCCTCCCCTCCCCCCTCTGTGGGTCGATGATGACCCCCCCCAGTCTTTGAAATGTAGACCGAGGACTCAGACAGCAGTCTGTCCACTCAGACAGATTACACTTATATATAACGCCAAGGGATTTATTTGTGTTTGTGTGATCCTTAAAGATGCCCATTTAACAGTTTGAGCTTTAAATAAGGGCCCGTTTATACGAAAAACAAAAACAACCAAAAGCTGAGAGTTTTTGTTGCGTCTTCACCCTCTGTTTACACGAGAGCGGTGCCCAGAGTGCCTGAATCCTCAAACTTTTGAAACCTGGGTCCAGAGTGAAAGTTTTGAAAATTATGTATCTGTCTCGGTGTAAACAGGAGTCAGTGTTGTCAGGGAAAACAGGGACATGCCGTGCATGCGCAGTACTCTTTCAGGTAAAGGTAGTGCACGCACAACTGGGAACAACAAAAACAGCTATGGCTGACTACCTGGCAACATGTATTCTGAAACTGTGCTCAGTTTGTTATCACGCCAACAAAATATGGATCAGTGCTCTGACCAGCAGAAACACATTTGTTATATTGGCCAAGGACTGACATCGCCGTGTTTTCAGTCGTTCTCGCGGAACCATGTGAACATGCATCGTTATCATCTGTCTCCATGTGAACACGGAAAGCTTTTGAAAATGAAAAGGAAAAACCTCCATTATTGGTGACAATATTGTTGTGTAAACAGGACCTAAATGAGGCTCAAAAAGTTTGTGACACAGCTCCAGTGGAGGATCACTTCAGCATGCAAACGTGCCTACTTTCATGTCCACACTCTGGACCAGAGGTCCCTCACCTTTTTGAGCCTGAGAGCTACCCTAAAGATGAGGAGTATTAAGGAGGGGCACTTGCTTGATTAAATGTTCTTAAGTTATATACATTTTTTAATTTACCTTAAAGGAACAGTCCAACATTTTTGTTGTTTTCTTGTCTTGCCTCACTCCTGAGTCCATGACAAGCAGATAGACACCATTCTTTTGACTGTGTGTCCAGTAACAAGGAAGAGACGGGCAGAGCTCACCCACCATTAGTTAGCTTAGCTCAAACACTGGGAGTCAGTGGGTAGCGCACTAGCCTGCCTCTGCCTACAGTCATCAGATAAACTCTTCAGCAACTCTAAACGGCCCTGTGTGCTTGTTGTGACTTGTTTTTTTACAGTGTTAGTTTACGTTATCTTTTTTTATCTTCATATTATCTTCTTCTACTCCTAAACAGAGGCTTTGTTTTATTGGCCTACTTCCTCAGTGGTTAGCACTACAGATGTGACGTTCATGAACCAGTTGAGCCTTTTGAACTGATCTTTTAAGAGAACAGTGTGAACCGATTCGCAGTTGTGAGTGAGCACTAGGGGTATAATGATCCATCGATTTGGATCGATACATCGATTGGTTAAGCAATGATCCAATCAAATTGATGGAAACTCAAAACATCGATCAACATCGTCATCTTCAACGCCTTTATTTTGAAATTCTGACCGGATATCCGTTTCACCGCTTCCGCCCAATAGCGCCTCGTTCTGAAGTTTCAACTTTACAGGGCTCTCAAGTCTCACGCATTCAGCGTACGAGACGCACACCTTTTTGCTCTCTCACACACCACACCCGGTATTTCTCCTGCATTAAAATGTGTAGCGCCCACTGAGTAACACCGCTATATGCTAACGCGTAGCAACACGCTGTTAGCATCACAGAGCTAAACGGGAGCTTGACATGTCAGCCAATCAGAAAATAGCACTGCTGTATTGGGTAAAATACGGCCGATCTGACAGCAGAGGATACATGCTGCACACACACGACAGGAGTAATCACACGAGTACAGTAAGTTATCTCATCATTTGATTTTGTAGCGCACTGATTATAAAAATTACTTATTGTATGAAAGGAAAACAGTGAGAGCTTATTCTTATTATTCCTCCACACCTACCATTAAACAGCGAAGCAAAGTCTAAAAACACCTGACTACTAATTAACCCAATTTTAATTTTAAACACGATTAGATCATACAGATGGTTATAATCCTCTATAACCTATCATACCCAAAGGTCAGCACATCGTTTCACATTTCAGTAATAAAACTGTCAAAACTTAGAAATTGCTTTGTATTTCTTTCTTGCTTTAGGTGAAATGTAGCTGATTGTGTTCAATGAGTACACAATATCGCCTTAAATCGATCGAAGGCCCCTGAATCGTATCGTATCGAAATCGAATCGTGGCAGACTTTGTGATATCGGCAAATATCGTATCGTTGTCCAAAGAATCGATATCGTATCGTATCGTCATGAAACTGGTGATTTACACCCCTAGTGAGCACAAGCCATTGTTTAATGCAAATTGCCTGCAAATTTAGGAATGGCTCTCAAATGAACGGCTCACTCACAACTGTGGATCGGTTCTCATTGTTCACTGAAAAGAGCTGTTCACAAGACTCGACTCGTTCGTGAACATCACATCTGTAGTGCAAACCACTGCGGAAGTAGGTCAATAAAGCCTCCCCTAAAAATTTCACCAAAACTTGTTGAGAACTTTTTGAGCTCTTTGTTAATATGTGGACAACTGCCATGTCTCGCTATGTTGATAAAGTCTTGAAAAATTCCTGGATCATCTGAGTTAGGATCACCACCATAATCTAATCACTTCTCTATTTTGCCATGGGCAACACTCTCACAGAGAAACAAACCAACAAATGGACAAACATCAGCAGGAATATAACCTTCTTGATGGAGGTAAAAGTGTTGGTTCTTCAAGAAGTTGAGTGCCATAGTTGTTATGATTCAGGCCTTGAGATATAATAGAATAAAATAGCGCAGCTCATGCTGCTATGATCCATTTGTCTTCATTCATCAGGGTGATAAAGATCAGGTTTATGTCGTTATCTTGATTGTAAATATGTTTAGCCTGATGTTCAGTGGGGATGAGAATTGCTCAGTTCTTCCTCTACTGATACTCTGCGGTCAAGGTGCATCCATTGATCAACAGCCTAGTAGATCTGTCACTCTGTACTTGATATTTGAATAAGGGATTCAGGATATTGTTGGCTGGATATCAGTATTAGCCATTGTTAGTCTAAAAAATTAAATAAAGGTATCCGACAATATTGAAATTTTTGCCAATATTTACAGATGATGTGTCAGCCATACGTATCAGTCATGTATTGGCTGTAATATCAGCAAATTCATAAATGTACCGTATTTCTGCACCTCATCAACACTGCATGGACACATTTAAAAGTCAAGAGCTTCATTTTTCAAGAGTTAAATCTTGTTTTTTTTCTTGTTTTACAAATGCTCCTCGCTCAAACAAAATGTCTTCTTGATTTCCGTCAAAGAAAGACCTTGTGCTCTCCATTAAATACATTGGTTAAGGTTTCAGTACTGGTATTGTTGATGATCGGTTCAGAAAAACTGACGTATCAAATATCACCAGAATCCAGTATTGCCATCCTTGATTCTAATATTCATCCAAACTTGGGGTAAACCTTCATATTTGAACTGTAGGAAGATTTTGAAATTAGGGATGGAAACTGATAAGATTTTGTTGAGATCAATGCCACTATCAATCCTGCTTACCAATGCAATTCTTTATTGGTTCCTGTGGATTTTGTGCCCCAAAAAAACAGATCTACAGGTTTTCAGGGTCAACTACACCAAACACATGGCTGTCCTGACATTTAGTGCTATGCATCCAAGACAAGTGACTCAGCATATTGTTGGTGTTTCCACCATCCCTAGTTTAAATTGAAAATATACGGTGCAGCAGCACATCCAGGCACCTAGAGTAGTGAACTGTTTGATCCCAATTTCAGCAGAACTATGCACGTTGCTCTCTTGACCTCAAAAAACAAGTTAAATATATTTAGAGAAAAAGGAGGACAAACTCTATGCTCTGTGTGGAAGTATTTTGGGTTCATCGGCGTTGATTGAAAAATAAAAAAAACAAAGAAGTTCACATACGTTAAAAAACATGAGTGATTTGTTAGAAATCCATTCAGAGTGGATTATTGAGTGAAGTGACAGCCCTATAGCACACACAAAAAATAATCAATTACTATCTAAGAGATGGCCACCTTGACACACCTCATCTTTAGTGTGTTAAAGTCAGAAAAAACTGATCCAGGTTAAGTTATGCATAGGGTAAGCCTAAAGGAAACACTGCATATATCACAGCACTAGCCACCACACCTAGAACTTAAAGGAAAACTTCAACATTTTGTTGTTTTCTTGTCTTGCCTCATTCTGGAGTCCATGACAAGAAGGTAGACACCATTCTTTTCACTGTGCGTGCAGTAACAAGGAAGGGACGGCCAAAGCTCTCCCACCGCTAGTTAGCTTAAGCTCAATCACTGGGAGTCAATGGTAGGGGTGGGCAGAAATATCGATTCAGCAATGCATTGCAATTTTTCCCCTCCCAATTCAATATCGATTCACCTCCTGGCCAGTGGGGGGCGCTGTGCACTTTTTCAGTGTTTATCCAGCTGCCCCTGGTCGCAGAAGAAGACATGCTTGCAGAGTGATAGGACTGAGAGCCGCTTGAGAGTGATTTAATTGCGGTAATCAGTATTTTCTGTATAAATAATGTAAAATATTAAACACAACAGCATTGGTATAATTCTGCAGCTCTAAACGGTCCTGTTTGCTTGTTGTGACTCGTTTTTTACCTTATATACCTATGTTATGTTATCTTCTACTATCTTCATATTACCTTCCTCTACTCCCCAACAGAGGCTTTGTTTATTGACCTATTTCTGAGGTTGTTTGCGGTCGAGATGTGACGTTCGTGAAGTCGAGTCTTTTGAACAGCTCTTTTTAGTGAATGATGACATACTGATTCGCAGTCCTGAGGTGGTCTGGGCTGCCTTGATTCGGATCGAAAATGTTGGAGTGTTCCTTTAACATAACAAAAGGTAGATTTTTTTAGATTACACACATTCAAAATATATTTATTAAAGTCAAAACAAGCTCTGTCAGCCTCCTGGAGTCCTGCCACACTTAGTTTATCAAACATCACTCCATGTGGGTGTAAATAATGAACAGAGGGGACAAAACTGTCCCGTTAATCTGGCCGTGGGGGCAGGAACAAAGCCTAAAATCATTTGTTTAAATGAGGCCGCTGGTTGGTTCAGGTCGTCTGCTCTGTTGGTTCACATTTCAAGCCCCATTTCCTCCTGCAGCCTCGGGATGCTGTTAAAAACGACACACCTGGGGCCTCAGTTTCTCCATTAAAAATAAAAACAAGCTGAAGAAAAGTAGACAGGAACAAAGATGGAAATTCTGTTTGTGAGTAGATGTTTAGAAAAGAGAGGTGACACGAGGACAGAGGTCTGAGGTGAAGATTATGGAAAACTCAAGAATGACGTAGATCCTTTAGAATAAAGAGGAGACTAGTTAAGAAATCCATCCTCTCAAATATTTAATCAACAGTCTCCCTCTGCCTAAGTCTGTCTAAGTCTGTAACCCATGGTGCGCCTTGCATTAACCTCATTAATGGGTCATTAGGACACCAAGGAGTAATCCTTAACACTGGTGTAACGACACCTCTACGTGCACAGACGATAGTATGACTATAGATGCAATGTAGTCGACGAAATCCAGCAACGCAAATGGTTATGATGGATTTTTTTCACTGGATACTCACTGAATAACATCATCTCTGTGCAGACATTAAATTCTTTCCCGAAGCAGGTTTTTCAGTGGAGTGAGTCATCTTACTCTTCTTCCTATCTTTGTTGGAGCAGCAGCAGAAGGTCAGGACAGCACAGCACTGTAGCCGCTGTCATGCTACTGTGTCCTAAACTTTTGCTTCTCTCTGCATATTTCATCCTCTACACTGATGATAAAGGAGTTGAAGGTCCTCATATTAGTCTCCATCGTGCCAGGAGACTCAGTGGAGACTTATTTTTCTGCTCCAAGGCCGAAATTGAAGAGCTAACGGGGCCAAAATTGTGGCTAATTTAAGAGCTAACCCCATCTCTATCGACCATTACTGCGAGCAGATATGAGCACTCAGCAAAATACAGCAGAAAATACAGACTGGACAGATTGATGCTCTCTCAGATAAACTAAAACATTACTCTCTGTTTATTACTGTTCAAGATCATGTTTTAGTGCTCCATATGTGACAGCCTAACTCAGACTCAGCCTCAGTATCTCCACTCTGCTCATCTTCAGTTTAACAAACATGGGGGATTGTTTTATTTTGATATTTATTTATTGACCCTGTGTACTGCACAACCATTAAAGAAGAAGGAACTTTGAGAATCAAATTCAGAGATCATAAACTTAAAATCATAAACAAAATCATTTATTTATATGTACATTGGGGTTGTCACGATACTAAAATTTCAAACTAAATATTGATACCCAAGAAGATATTAGATACTGGATACCATTTTCGATACCGTGGGGGTAAAAATGACTGTTAAAAAACATATAAAAACATTTTTATTGACATGAAAACCAGAACCACAGATAAAAAATCGATTTAATGAAATAACTAAATAATCCGAAAATGGAAAAAAACAATAAAAAACAAGACAAGACTTCCCTGGAAGCTGCTGCGTGAGTGTTTTGTTGTGTTGTACAACAGTTTCTTGATGGAAGAACATACTGTGGATTTAGCTGCATGAGAAGTTGTTGGAACGCAGGTTTCTCCACCGTGTAAATAAATGGGTCCTTGATCCTCACAGATGTACTCTGCCACAGCTCTGTTTATTTTTACAGCTGAGGAGACTTGGGATCATACACTGCCCGGCCAAAAAAAAGTCGCCACCAAAAATCAGGGTCACACACTCTAATATTTCATTGAACTGCCTTTAGCTTTGATTACAGCACAAATTTGCTGTGGCATTGTTTCAATAAGCTTCTGCAATGTCACAAGATTTGTCCCAGATCATAGCACTGCCCCCACAGGCTTGGACAGTAGGCACTAGGCATGATGGGTGCATCACTTCACCTGCCTCTCTTCTTACCCTGATGCTCCCATCACTCTGGAACAGGGTAAATCTGGACTCATCAGACCACATGACCTTCTTCCAGTCCTCCAGAGTCCAATCTTTATGCTCCCTAGCAAACTGAAGCCTTTTTTCCTGTAAGCCTTGCTGGTTAGTGGTTTTCTTGAGGCTACACAGCTGTTCAGTCCCAATCCCTTGAGTTCCCTTCACATTGTGTGTGTGGAAATGCTCTTACTTTCACTATTAAACACACCCCTGAGTTCTACTGCTGTTTTTCTTCTATTTTGATTTGGTCAAATGTTAAATTGATCACCGATCACGATCATGCAGGATTTTTTTCGACCACATTTCTTTATCGAAGACGATGGTTCCCCACTAGCCTTCCAGTTTTTAATAATGCGTTGGACAGTTCTTAACCCAAGTTTAGTAGTTTCTGCAATCTCCTTAGATGTTTTCTTTGCTTGATGCATGCCAATGATTTGACCCTTCTTAAACAGACTAACATCTTTTCCACGACCACAGGATGTGTCTTTCCACATGGTTGTTTAAGAAATGAAAAGCTACTCATTGCATCAGCTGGGGTTAAATAACTTGTTGCCAGCTGAAAGATAATCGCCCATGCAGTAATTATCCAACAGGAGGCTCGTTCCTATTTGCTTAGTTGGCCAGGCAGTGTATTTTCATTGTTTTTCAAACAGCAGCGGTAGAGTTGGCTGTAATTTCTTAGGCTTAGTGGCAGATCCACCTCTCTCTGCCTCAGTCTGCATCTTTAATAGAAGAAAACACATTTGAGTTACGTTAGCTAGCTAAAGGCTGCTAGCCGCGACTAATGGCTGAGAGCAAAACAAACAACATTCATTGAGCAGCGAGCTAAATGCAGCTAGTGTGGACTACGGTAACGCGCTAGACGTTGCTAAGGGCTTACAAGAAAACAATCAACATTCATTGAGCAGCAAGCTAAATGAGGCTAGTGCGGACTACAGTAGCGTGCAAGCCACAGCTAATCACAAAACAACGAACATGAATGCGGGCCACCGACCAGACTAACATTAGTAATCAGTTTAGTACAGTAAGGTAAATGATGAACAGGAGCTTTACTAACCTGTCGGAATTCATCATGAAGGCCAAGGTGCCGGTCCTTAAGGTGTTTTGCCAAAGTAGTCGTGCTATTCGCAGGAGAAGTACGTAGGACAGCAAGCGGGGTTGCAGTGAGGGCTCTCCTGACTGCCCGACGCTGTCTGCCAGCAGCGCTGCCAGCAGAGTGTGCACGGCGGGCGCACTGTAGTATCGATACTATGGCAAACTAGAAAGCACTCGGAGAGTGCAGACCTCCACCAAGCACCACAGTTCCCCCTATTTGTCATTTGCACCATAAATATTAGTCCCACATTTATTTTGACTACATTTTTAGATTCCTTGACCATGAAAACATACCATTGGCAACTGAATTCATAATGATATCAACATAAGTTCAGCAGTTATTCATGAAAATCGCATTTTCCGTAATGGCGATTTTCTTCTGGATCTAGCCCCACAGCTTTTGAAGATACAGCAAATTCATTGGCACCTTCCAAATTCCACAATGCCTTGGCTATGTAATGGTGTTTGTTGCGTGTTTATAGCTTCATTTGTTCTCTTCCTATGATGAAAATTCCAAAGGTCCCCTATTTCTTCATATTCTGGATCATAGTATCCGGAATTATTCCTTTATCCGGATCAGTCTTTGATATACTGTAGAGCATGTTAAAACCTTGTCCTGTATTTTTTTCCCAAGTGCCCTGACCATTATTTGTGGAGTTAAATGCAGAAATATCAAAAATGGCCCTATCTCCCAATGTTAAAGAATCCTTTAAATAATTCCTGGATCCAGACGGAGATCCGGATCGCTTCCAAAATCTAATCATTTGTTCCTTATCCCAATCTGAAAATTTCATCAATATCCCTCCAAAATTTTTTGAGTAATGTTGCTAACGAACTAACAGACAGACAGACAAACAAACCCTCCCAAAAACATAACCTCCTTGGTGGAGGTAATTCGTATCATATTCTGATACGGTGTTTGAGTATCGATACTTTTAGGAGTATCGATATTTTTTCTATATTTTTTTATTTGCTATAAATGGTGCTACTGGAATCTTAATATTGCTGAGGAAGTCTTCCAAAGGGATAAATAAAGTTCTATCTAATCTAATCTAAACAATGTGTCTCTGAAAAGCCAAAATTAACCCATGCAGTGTTTTTCTTTCTCCCACATTATTGTTGTCCTTCACTGATAGTATTCTTCCTTCTCTACTTCCATTTAACATTAAAGCACAGTTTAATCATAATGAAATGCAAACTGTGGTTACCAAGCATCACATTAAAACCAAATATACCATGTTAAGTGAGTTAACTTAATAGTTATGCTTAGAACATGAAAAATGTTTGGCTCGAAAACTGAACATTTTTAATTTGAAAGAGCAGGTCGAATGTAAGACGGTAATAATAATAAAAGTAATAGTAATTCAAGTTATGTTGCATTATTATTTAGTATACTGTGGGGGGGGGGGGGGGGGGGGTTGGGGGTGGGGGGGGCACTTGACAACTTGACGAATCAATAGTTGATGACTAGTCCACAATAGAAATAGTCATTAGTTGCTTCCCTAATGTCCCATAGTTCAGACTACGTCCTGAGGTGGTCTGAGCTGCCTTGATTTGGATCAATTTGGCAGTGTTGAAGGTCCAAACCCTTGATCTGACCTCTGCTCTGGATTGTGTTGGTAGACTCTATCATACTGATGTTTCAGCCCTGCTACAGAAACTGTATTGGATGGAGGACTTGCTGTCCTGCTGTCTTTTCAATTGGTCCCTCAAAAGTATGACATGAAGAATCAGCCAGAGTGATCGAAAGCACTCACCCATACTGTTGCACTTTTTAGACTGCCTATGAACTTACTTGAATGAGTTAAAACAACAGGAGATATAACAGAGCTGTTTTCAATCAATCAATCAATCAATCAATCAGCCAGTCAGTTAATCTTTATTTGCATAGCAAGCAGTTCATAACAAGTGTTATCTCAAGACACTTTACTGTAGAGCAGGCTGAAGACAAACTCTTCCTTTTATACATACACATATATGCATAAATATACATATACTATTAAGAAATATATTTGTATGTACACATACATCCGGAGATGTTTCCATCCAGGCAGAGACAAAGGGGCTAAAAATAAGAATTTATGATCGATACAAACCCGTGGACGCCCAGATCATAAATCTGCCCTCATCAGATTTGTCCCTGCTGATTATAGAGTCAATCAATCAATCTTTATCTGTATAGCATCATATTTGTTGATTATAAATGTATTAGAGGTTAGCCCCTTGAGATGTGGCATCTCATTTTCAAGAGGGGCTTTACGTCTATGTGGTTGTAAAGATAGTCATTATGGATGAATAATCAATAACTCCCATAGATAGAGAGATCAATCTAATACAAACATTAACATCTATAATGAATATAATCTGGAGAGTTGATTAATATAGCAGCAGCTAGCTGAACTGACATTAAATCTGGTTTAACTGGTGTAGAAATATGAATTTAAGCCTTTCAAGCTGACTGTTGTAAACAGGCTGTATTCAGATCACAGAGTGAAGCACAGGTGATCAGATCATGTGTTTTTCAGATAAAAACTGTCTCCTGATCGATCAGGGTGCCTCTTATGGGCTTTCAGGTGAGCGACGATCGCAGGTCATCATTGGAGATGTGTTTCCAGTCCAGGGTATGATGCATTTACAGTCAGCTGGAATCCAGATTCCTGTCACAGATGTTGATGCAAAATGTAAACAATGTCTCACCTCGTCCTTAGGGCCACATGACTCACCTAATTTTAGTCGGCTGAGCACAGGAGTTGTTTTTCCTTATGTGTTATTGTGTGACATGGTGTTACTGATGAATGGTTCAGAGGGTAAACAACACTTGTCCAACACAATCACATAAACAAATTAATGAACAACAGACTGCAGTGATGTGTGATGACTGTTTCTGTGAGTGAAGTCTGATGCATTAGACACATAGGACATGATCATTGTTTTTTTCCAATGTCTGAGAAGCTAATCTGCAGATATTTACACATTTATTTATTACAGCCAACACTTGTCTGTAGCATCCATCCATTATCTAAACTGCTGATCCTTATTGGGGGGGGGGGGGGCGCACTGTCCCACCTGACATTGGGCGAGAGGCAGGGTACACCTTAAACTGGTCACCAGCCAATCACAGGGCCACATAGAGAAAGACATTCACACTCATACCTAAGGGCAATTTAGAGTCACCAGTCAACCTCATGAGCATGTTTTTTGTATGTGGGAGGAAGCTGGAGTGCCCACACATGCACAGGGAGAGCATGCAGACTCCACACAGAAAGGCCCTGCTGTGAGGCACGTGCACTACCTGCTGCACCACAGTGCCGCTCCATCACACAAACATTATCTGTGAAATGTGTTTTAACAGTAACAGTAAAGTCAAGAACTACAGACAGTGATGGGACGACCTGTGGATTGGAAGTTGACCCTACTTGTGACGTTTAAATGACCCAAGGAATTTTTGGAAAGTTATAAAATCCCTTTCTGTTACCCAACAAACTCTGCAGTCATACCCTCTTTTGTCATGAAGGATTCTGTTGCTATTCATGACAAAATGGAGATAATGAATTGCTTTAACAAGCACTTTGTTTCTTCTGGGTCCCTATTTGATACTGCTTACTCTTCATCTGTGAAACCCAGTACTGATCCATCAGTTTGTGCTAGTGATGTGCATCCTGGCCAGTCCTTCAATTTTGTGCCTTTTTCAGTGCAGGATGTTCAAAACGCCCTTGAAAAACCTAGATCCTAGAAAACCATCAGGACCAGACTTGTTGGATCCTTACTTCTTAAAGCTGGCAGCTGATTTCATAGCTGAGCACTTACATATCTTTTTAACCTTACAGTGGTTACTAAGGAGATTCCGAGGATTTGGAAGTCTGCCTTTGTCCTCCTTTATTGAAAGGGGGTGACCCAAGTAACTTGAACAACTATAGGCCTATATCTCATTTGTCAGCAGTGGTTAAAATCCTTGAGTCCTTGGTGAGTAAACAGCTGAAGGAGTTTTTATACACAAATGATATTTTATCAAGTCATCAGTCAGGATTCAGAAAGGGGCATAGCACTGGCACAGCTGCCCCGAAAGTGGTTAACGACTTTTCTGTCGCACTTGACAAAAAAAACAGCACCGTGCTGCACTTTTTATTGACTTGTCCAAAGCTTTCGAGACAGTCGACCATGATGTTTTAAAAGTTAGACTTCTGAGCTCAGGACTCTCAGAAGAAGCTGTTGCTTGGTTTTCTGACTATCTTAGCAGTCGGTCACAGTGTACCAGACATGATGGTGTATGCTCAGATTTTGTATCTGTCCACAAGGGTGTGCCGCAGGGCTCTGTATTAGGGCCTCTTTTATTCACGATTTATGTGAATAATCTTGGAAGAAATGTGTCAGATGCGACATTACATTTTTATGCTGATGACACCATTGTGTACTGCTGTGCAGCAACCCTTGCACAAGCTGTTGAGCGTTTGCAAAATGCCTTTGTGGTCCTTCAAAATGCACTTTATAACCTAAAACTTGTGTTAAACCCTGATAAGACCAAGCTCATGTTTTTAACCAGATCAAAGACCGGGTCACAAATTCCTGCACTCTCTACTGTTGATGGAAAGCACAATGAGGTCGTACACTGCTATAAATACTTGGGTATACTGATTGATGACTCCCTTAATTTTAAAGCACATGTACTGTATCTTGTCAAAAAGTTGAGACTGAAACTGGGTTTTTATTTCAGAAACAAGTTGTGTTTTTCTTTTAATGTAAAAAAGCGACTTGTTGCTGCAACTTTTTTTTTACCTGTTTTAGATTATGGGGATGTTTTGTACGTGCATGCCTCTGCACAGTGTCTTCATATGGTTGATACTGCCTACCATGCATCTTTGAGGTTCATTACCAACTCTAAACCTCTGACTCATCACTGTGAGTTGTACACTCGTGTTGGATGGCCCGCCTTGGTGACCCGTAGGGCAATACACTGGTACACTATTATTTATAAGGCAATTCTTGGTCTGCTTCCCCCCTATTTATGTATTTTTATCATGCAAAGAACTACCGGACAGTATTCCTTGCGTTCACAGGACTTTATCATGCTCTCTGTCCCAAACGCACGAACCGAAATTGGGAAAAGGGCTTTTGGGTACTCTGCACCATCAGACTGGAATGTTTTGCAGAATGACTTAAAGCTCAAGGAGCTGGTGTCCTTAAATGTTTTTAAATCGAAAATGAAAGACATGGAAGCAGATTCTATCTGATGCCGATGTTTTTAGCTAGGCTGTCATATGGCTCATAGATGTCTTTTATTCTGTGATGATGTGCTTGTAACTTGTTTCTGTCTTTTTGTATCTGTCTGCAACTTTGTGTTTTGCTGCTGCCTATCTTGGCCAGGTCTCCCTTGAAAAAGAGGTTTTTAATCTCAATGGGACCAACCTGGTTAAATAATGGTTAAATAAAATAAAATATATATATATACTTACAAACTACAAAAACTGCACGATGTAAATGTTTATATGTATACGTATTGAACACATATCTGCAGAATATGTTGGCAGTAAGTAGGGCTGGGCAATATATCAATTAAATTCATTTATTTAAATTTTTTTTGCAGAATATTTAAAAACACAAAAACAAGACTTTTGTTTCTTCGCTTATATTTACTCTAGGTGTAAGTTGCAATGTTTGAAAATACATTCACTGAAAATTTACAGTTTTAGTGATGGTAGCTGTCAGTTTTTGCAAAAGCACATGTTTAGCTTTGTATTTGTTTCTTAGATGATATTAAATATTGATGAAGATTTGCTGGAGAATAGGTCGAGATTTGGTTTTCATGTAGACAAAGCTGCCTACATTCAAACTACATTATCAACACTTGTGAAAAAATAACAGCATACAACTTAACTATTGGAGGGAAAATCTGTTTAGTGTCAGAATATGTTTACATAAAAGCAAATGTTAATTCTCATGTTTTTCTGTCACTTGGAAGTTTTTTCCTTGAGAGGGAAAATCGATTAAAAACATGAATCCAGTTTTGTGAAAAAAAAAATCTGGAATTTTATTTTTAGGCCGTGTTGCCGAGCCCTAGCAGTAAGGTTTTTTTATTTGTTGATACCAACATTCAACTGTACAACTACTGTACAGATATTATAGTGCATTCATATCTGCTTTACCATTAAAAACCCTGTCAGTAAGTGCTCTGTTAAATCAGTTATTTCAGACCCACTCGGGTCTCAGCTGCCTTTTCCTCCTCACTGTGTCACTTCCTCCCGATTGTGCTTTTGTGTTTCCTTCCGTCCTGCGGACTTCCTGCTGGTCGGCTGCAGGTTTGTCGGTCAGATGGCAGTTCTCCAGGTCTCTGAAACATTTCTGTGGGAGGACAGAAGCTCACTGCTCTCAAAAGTGAAGTTGAACATGTTAAAAAAGGTGAAATACTGCAAATTCTAAAATCACTGCAATTGATAATAATAATATAATATAAACAAATCTAGAAATGAAGGGAAATAATATGTTCATGTCTGGAAGAGGTGGAAAAATCATCATATAGCTGATGTTAAACTGCATCTTCTGCATTAGACACAGACTTAGAGAGAAGTCAGATGGGGTTCCTGGTTGGACTCTCTTAATGGACTTCAGTAATCCCTCAGGTTTGTCACTTAAACTCTTGAAGAGCTCATAGGTTGAAAAAAAAAAATCAAACTCTCTATAATTGCACTGATAAAATCCTCCATTTTGTTTATCCCTTCACTGGTTTCTAAAGCCTTTTTCACACATGCAGCCCTGATGTTATCAGGATAAAGTCTGGGCAGCCTGCCTGGGTCATTTCCTCACATGGTGGTTCACACTTGCTCCTCTCAGCAGGGAGAAGTTCCTGCTGGACAGGGGAAAGGGGAGAGGTGGTGAAGGCGGCGGGGGGTGTCACAGACAGGCAGCACATGACATCAAACATGAATTTTTCACCAAGATCTTGTATTGATGATGGGATAGTCTGACCACTGCGCAAAGCCTTCTCCAGCACATCCCAAAGATTCTCAATGGGGTTAAGGTCTGGACTCTGTGGAGGCCAATCCATGTGTGAAAGTGATGTCTCATGCTCCCTGAACCACTCTTTCACAATTTGAGCCCGATGAATCCTGGCATTGTCATCTTGAATATGCCCGTGCCATTAGGGAAGAAAAAATCCATTGATGGAATAACCTGGTCATTCAGTATTATTCAGGTAGTCGGCTGACCTCATTCTTTGGGCCATAATGTTGCTGAACCTAGACCTGACCAACTGCAGCAGCCCCAGATCATAGCACTGCCCCCACAGGCTTGGACAGTAGGCACTAGGCATGATGGGTGCATCACTTCACCTGCCTCTCTTCTTACCCTGATGCTCCCATCACTCTGGAACAGGGTAAATCTGGACTCATCAGACCACATGACCTTCTTCCAGTCCTCCAGAGTCCAATCTTTATGCTCCCTAGCAAACTGAAGCCTTTTTTCCAGTTAGCCTTGCTGGTTAGTGGTTTTCTTGAGGCTACACAGCTGTTCAGTCCCAATCCCTTGAGTTCCCTTCACATTGTGTGTGTGGAAATGCTCTTACTTTTACTATTAAACATTGCCCTGAGTTCTACTGTTGTTTTTCTTCTATTTGATTTGGCCAAACGTTTAAGTGATCACCGATCACAATCACCCAGGATTTTTTTCCAATCACATTTCTTCCTCAAAGACGATGGTTCCCCACTATCCTTCCAGTTTTTAATAATGCGTTGGACAGTTCTTATCCAAATTTTAGTAGTTTCTGCAATCTCCTTAGATGTTTTCTTTGCTTGATGCATGCCAATGATTTGACCCTTCTTAAACAGACTAACATCTTTTCCATGACCACAGGATGTGTCTTTCAACATGGTTGTTTAAGAAATGAGAAAGTACTCATTGCATCAGCTGGGGTTAAATCACTTGTTGCCAGTTGAAAGATAATCGCCCATGCAGTTATTATCCGATAGGAGACTCGTTCCTATTTGCTTAGTTAAATCCAGGTGGCGCCTTTTTTTTTGACCAGGCAGTGTATGGGAACGAATAAACAATTCATTTCAGAATTTATATCCTTACTTCAGTGATACATGTTAAAAAGTGCATCGGTAGCATCGACTACAGAATGGAAAGTAGCACTGAATTTCACAGGAGTCGACAAATCAACAACACAGAGTTGGAAGGATGATGTGACTGTTATTTTTGATATATACCCAAGTCAATTTTGAACTATTCTACCTGTTTTTATACTTTATTTTATTCCTCCTAACCCTTATTTTATTTTTATTCTAACTATGTTGATTGTTTTTGCACCAATTTACAAAGTCACATTCCTTAAATGTGTCTAAATGTGTCAAATAAACTTGGTAATAAATACCAATTCTGATTCTGTTTCAGTGAGTAATTTGTCTAACAGTTCACATCCTGAGAAATGAGAATTGCAAAAGCACACATTCTAATGTAAAACAATATTCAGCCCCAGAGCCATCCATACTCCTGCTGACTCCATAGCAACAGCGTACAGAAGCACAAATACAGTTTTGTTTTGTTGCCTTTCGAAGCCTCACTGATGAGGCAGATGATAGAGAGACTGTAAACACACAAATGATCAGGGCTTCAGCGTGTGTGACTGTCAGGACCAGAGGAAGGAGCAGTGCATGGAGAGACTGTCCACCATTCTATCTTTAGATATTCTGTTTGCATGTCTGACGGACACAATCAGAGAAATATGCCTAACTGAGTAAAAAAAAATGCACATACCAAGGCCTAAGTGAAGTCTATGTGTGGGAAAATCTGCAAATGAAGCGTAAAAAAAGGAAAAAAAAACAAGTGGAAGTGGATACTTTCAATTCCTGCCTGGTTTGAAGACCGTTGAGCTATTTTGACGCTGTGGTTTGCAGGCGGCTGTGTCTTTTAAAAGCTCGGGTACAAGCATTACACAAAGGGTTCAAGGTCATCAGGTAAAATAGCAACAACAGTTAGTGTGTATGTGTAACTTTGTCATTGATTGTATTTAATATCCATCATTTTAATGATCAAAAGTTATAGAACAGAACGCAGGATAAAAAGCACGGACTTTCGGTCATGTTCAAACCTAAAAGCTTTTACAGAGCACAGGCTTATGCCGAGGTCAGACTACATATTTTATTTGTCAGTAACGACGGTCGGTATGTCAGACGAGGCCACAGGGAGCCCTAAAGTCATGCAGTGACTTGCCCGTCAAGCATGACAGACTGAGACTGACTGCAAGTAACAACTGATGTGATGACATGGAAGGAGGAGGAGCGACACCGAAGAACACAAACAAACTGTATTTAGAGGACAGCACTTCAGTTTGTATCTACAAACATGATGTTGAATGAGGTTCGTTTGCTGGTAAATGTAAGCAGTCTCTCTCCATGTTCTTCTGCTGTCTCTCTCCAGAATTTCTCCTTTGACAGTCTGTAGTAGCTCCTCTTCAGCACATCATCAGAGCAGGGATGTTCTTCTTTAGAGCTTTGCAAACTTTTCCTGTCTTGTAGCTCTCAAGATGCTCTCAGGACACAAACCTTGGTTTGTTTTCATCTGTGGTCGTCGCACATGCTCACCCTGAGTGAGCCCTTATTGAAATCATTATGGTGTATTTTATTTCTTATGAACCTAAAGGCAGATGCTTTTTCCTGAAAAGAGATTGAAGAGAAATAAAGCAGCACAGAGCTGTAACGCATAGAGTGAGCCACAGAGCAGAACAGGAGAAAAAAGAGACAAAGACTTTGTTTAATCATCTGTTCTGATGTTTCTTCAGACTGTTCACTGACTGATGCTGTCTCATTGAAACATACGGTGATGATGATCATCAGTGGATCAACAGTGATCTGTTAATTATAAAAAGTTCAGGAACACGTTTGTATGAACCTTTGCTGTGAAATATCTGTTTTTATGGAAAGCTGTTAAAAATTTTCAGCATTAATTTTCCTCAATATTTTTGTAAATTAATAAAAAGATTCCTCTTCCTGAGGACTCTTATTTCTGCCTGATAAATCCCATTAAAGATATTGGTGCAGAGTTAATAAACTAAGTTTATCAGACATCAGAATACAAACAGTGTAAAGACATAAGGTTGATGTTTTTTTGTCTTTTATTCTTTTCCAAATGGAGACACCAAGTGTTGATCGCCCCAGCCCTCTCTCTCTCTCTGTCTCTCTCCCTCTCTCCTTTATACCTTATTTAATGTTTGTATAGGCAAAATAAACTAAAACTCTTTATTGCAGCAAAACAAGGGCAGCAATTTTTTAATTATCATCTCCATATATGAACCTCTGATTATGTTCTGGCCTGACTTAAAGTGACTCTAAAAAAATTTTGCCCAAGGCCAAACTTAATTGCAGACCCCTGTGCTAGACTTTCTAGGGCCCTATAAAATCTGTGTTACTTATTCCCAATTTCTGTTTTAATTTTTCCCATATCCTGTTTTTTCTGTTTTAATTTTTTGAGAATTCGGTTTTTAGTATTTTATGCAAATGTAACCCCAAGACACTGTTTAAAGTAATGAAATATAGACACTCACTCCTCAGGTGGTCCTCACACGCATTTTTCCAGTCAACAGTATGTTGACAAAATTAGCAGAAAATTTGATCTCCTGACTAATAACAATCATTGGCAAACTGTTCTGCCCTGTACTCTGGAGTTAGCGGGGAGTTTCATAACTTTTTTGCCAACTTAGGCACCGTTCGATTGCTGCTCGATGTCGCTTGCATCGCACCGCTGGCCCCCCCTCAACGTCAGCGATCATTGAAAATGAATGGCAGCTGGACGCCGAGGATGCTCAGATGACTTTTGGTGTGAACACAGGGTCAGCCCGTGTCTCATAGTGCCGCTGTGACATGTTGACATCATTATTGAGGGAGGAGGAGGGGGACAGGAAGTGAAGCATGTATTGTCCGCATCTTTAGTGACCCCCTGGGGCATTTTCCAGATAGATACATTCCTTTTTAGTCAGAAAAAAAAGCTTTTATGTAAAATGTCGGCCATTTCTGATATTCCATGTTTATATTGAATTCCGCGTTAATGTCTAATTCAGTGATTCTGTCCGCGATTCCGTGATCGCAGGACTGTCCTGAAACCCTACAACTGTCGGGTTGGGCCATAATCATCCCCGGGATTAAGCACCCTTTATGGTACATTTATGCAAAAATGCTAAATTGCAGCTCCACCTTCATTATATCTTAAGACATTCATAACACTGCTACAGCATTTGAAGGAAACGTGGTATTTGTGTCAAAATGAAAGAATAAGCTCTCAGTGAAGAGACCCCTAACTCCACTGATATCACAGTACATCTCTAAAGTGTTACACAGTCACACCACATGGCCCTTCGTTGCTCCAGCAATCCCATCTTCAACTGACCCAGGCTCCGTACATGCAAGCTCCAGGTAGTAACAATGCCGATACTAGCTACTCTTTCACATGGCCTCTTACTAGAAAAAGTCTCTTCCTGAACAACCATGTCAGGGAATTAAAAATGCAGGCTGCCTGTGCATTATCCTGATAGCTTCAGGGTTGTATGTTGAAAAGGGCTTTAAAGAGCTTGTAGTGCTGAATAGTCCTTCTAGAACTGCTGGGCCTGCCAGTGGTACCATCAGTCTCTAAAAGTAGTATAGGAGGTAGGGCCTTCAAGTTTTCAGGCTTCTCTTCTCTGGAGCCATTTACTGACCACTGTACAGAGGCAGACACCCTCTCTACCTATAGGGTTAGACTTAAAACTTTATTTTTTGACAAAGCTTTCAGTTAGGGCCAGCTTGGGCTTAGACCAGCGCTTAGTTCAGCTGCAATAGGCTCAGACTGCCCAGAGATCAGGCACACTGAGCCAATATCAAATCACTTTTCCAACCCTTTTTGACCTGACAACCCCCGTCTTCAGGTTTTTCCAGAGTAAGAGGAACTGACATACTGCTGAGTATCTAACCATCCTTCCTCTTGTCCTCAGCTGATCCTCTGCAGCTCCATGTGTCCTCTCGGGGTCTCCTCATCGTCCAGCTGAGCTCCTCCCTCCTTCCTGCTCCGCCTGTACGGTTGAGGCATCATGTCAGCGGCTCAGACCCAGAAGGAGAGCAGCGAGGCGGGCTGGGGCTGCCTGGAGGCTCTGGGTCTCAGTCAGAAGGAGCTGGTCCTGGCTGAGGCCCTGCAGATGGAGTATGATGCCCTCTCTAGGCTCAAACAGGACAAGAGCGGCACTGGGACAAGTCAGAGTTCGGTTTCTAGAGCTCACAGCCAGACACGCTCCAAGACCCCCAATCCCACCATCGAACGGCCCCGACCCGTCCCGAGCCAGCCCAGTCCTGCCACCATAGAAAGAGGCCTGCTGAGGGGCCTGTCAGGGTCGGACTCCTCCCTGAACCAGCCTGGAGGGTCTCAGTCTCCGCCCTCCATTCCTTCCCGGGCACCCCCTCCTCCTGGGGGCTTCATCAAAGAGTCCCTGTACATCCTGGACAGTCCAGACACAAACAAGTTCAGGGACAGTTCAGGGTCCAGCCTTGGGGACTCGTCAGGATCAGGGTTTCTGTCCAAAGGTTTTCCCTCTCTTCCTGATGACATTCCCCCTGCTATTCCCCCAAGAAACCCCATCCCCCAACCCTCAGGCTCACAGAACCCCTTCCTGCCTGCTCAAGGGCCCACCATGCCCCGGGATGTGAACCTGTTCACGCCTGACGTGGATCGGCCCAAAGTGACCTCAGGAGAGCTGAACTATGACATCATTAACGACTCGCTGTCTCGACTTAACGGGAGTCTGCATGGGCCACGAGGTCGGAGGGCCAACGGGGACCAATCAGGGAAGCCTGTAGCCCGGAGTAAGACTCTACCCCCTCAGGTTCCACCCAGGACCTACATGCCGGTCCCCAAGAGCAACAAGAATCAACGGCGAGTTTCTGCAGACCCGGTAAGAACCTGTTTGGTCATTTAGACCCTTCAGTAATAACAGAACTCACTGTCTCCTGTCTTCACTGACAGTTTCACTGCAGACACTCCTACAGGTGTTATGGTGTTAATTTTGTTGACTAATTATTTTCGCCAACCACCTTTTTCCCCTGATGAAAAATAGACAGTAACTAATAAGAACAAGTGCACATAGACTAAAACTAAATTAACTGACATTTTCATCAACAAATAAAAACTAGACTAAAATGTTTGACAGAGACTTAATCCAATCAGACCTAATTTGGTCATGTAGAAAGTAGAGACAAGTTAGGAATATATCCAATCACAGCTACTTTGGTTGTGTGGAAAGGTTGGATGAGTTAAGAGGGACATCCAATCACAGCTGCCTTAGCTTGGTGGTGGTGGGATAAGTTGTGGAGCGATCCAATCAGAGCTCCTCTCTTTATGAATTGATATATTCATGTAGAGCAGGTTCACTGTTTGTTGTCAGTTCTGGTATTGTAACTGAGATGCTCTGCCAGGTAGCCTAAATAAAGGTGACTTCATCTCACACAAAAGTTCAATTTGTTTTTGTTCATTTATACATTCAGACTTTACTCACATTCAATAAAGGGTTATTAGATGTTTCATTTTATCCAAACATGACTTCAGAAATTCAAGGAAACATAAACAATGCCTTACACTTTACACTTCATATTTACACTGGACAGAATGAAAGGGGGCTTTCCATTAAATTAAGTATATCTACTCAGATTTCTGCACAGTGTCGTGCTGCTTGTGATGTTGCATAATTATGTAGCTGTAGCTGGTTTAACCCTCTCCTCTCAGTGAGATTAGGGTTTAGAAATCTGTACTGAACCAAACCAGACCTCTCAGTGAAAACACAGCTTTTAAGTCCAACAAGCTCGAGACCTGAGTAGATTTGAGCCTCAAGTACACTCAGTCCATTGTGAATATCTTAAAGTTTTCAACTGTTAAAGTTGTTAGACAAAGTCTTGAAAATATTTGACAAAGCCTTTTTCCTAAATTTTTCCACCTCAATTATGGGATGCTTCCAATAATTTAACAAATGTTAATGATTTTATTTTTTTACCAAAATGTCTAAATTTTCTTCTGTTAATCAGAAGAAAATAAAGTTTCCCAAAACTTTCGTTGAGATACTTGAAAGACTACATTACAACTGATGCAGTTACTGTAAAATTAGATTAGCCTGTTATCCTGTTAGCTTGTTCAGTTGCAAAGCTGTTAGCCTGTTAGCTTGTTAGTCTGTTTAATTGTTAAGCTGTTAGCCGGTTAGCTCTTGTTTAACTGTTAACTCATCAAAGATACTTTGGATGGTCTTTCAGTCCTCCTGCTCTTCCCAGGCTGAGTGTCCAACTCTATAAAAAGATTCATCTTCTGTTTTTCTGATTAAACTTCATTTATACTTCAGACTTTATCACTGTTACTCAATAATCAATAGTTTGTAGCTCAGTGTGTGTTAACTTAAACCCACATGAAACTATTTTGAAAACATCCGCGCAGCTAAAGTCGCCATCACTTATTATTCTGGGTTAAAGTTGTTTTGCATTTATTTTACTAATTAAATTGTGACCAGTGAGACTGAAATAATCAATGAGGATGAACTCCGTGCTCAGATTTAAAACACATCGAACAACTGGTCGGTGGGGTTTGATCTCCAGCTCTTGCTGCCACATGTCGGTGTGCCCTTAGGAAAGATGTGTAAAGAAAAAAAGGGATTAGCTAATACTGTTGCAGCCTCCACCATCAGCGTGTGAGTGTGTGTGACTCTTTGGTTTCACCTGTCGTCTGAAAACTGCCTTCAGTTGAGAGACTACTGAAAAAAAGGAGGCTTGAGTCCACTTAACAGCTTTGGCTGTTTACAAAATAAGTTTTGATTTAAATTATTGTGATAGTTTGAGTTTTGTCATGTAACATAATGCAAGTTTAATCTGTTTGATACACACTCACCTTCTTTATTAGCAACTCCAGTACCAAGTTGGGTCCTCTTGTGCCTTCATAATTAGGGATGGTTATCAAAAACCAATTCCAGTTGAGAATCAATAACAGCTCCCTCAAAGAGTCAATATCATTAGTCCTTTTGCTTATCATTTCCTTTCACTTTGCTTTGCATGCATTTCAAGTCAAAGACATTGTGCTCTCACTACAGGCAGTCAGCACAAAAGTCAAGAAAGAAGTCAAAATTCATGACAGAAAGGAGGCAGAACTGGTCAATATTGTGGTGTAATTTTTGTCAACTTTAGGAAGTGGAAACATCTGCAACGTGCAGAAGTATTCATCTGTGAGAGCACTGAATATCAGGGGGGTCACGAGTTTGACATTGTTGCCAACTTTGCCCACAAAATCAGAAGAAATCAATAAGGGATTTTTTAAAGAATTGCAATGATAAGCATAGTTGATAATGGCATCGGTATCAATATCAATTCCCATCCCTAGCTGTAATTTTTGGTGGCACAGATTCAACAGTTGCACTGTGGGTATCCGTAGGGCTTAGTGATGTCGTGTCTGCAAATGGTCAATAACAGACTTTAAAATATATTGAAAATATTCCTGATACTTAATGATCAGTGTTTGTCTGAGATAGCTCAGTTAATTTTGAGTCATAGTATTTTAAAAAAAATATTTAACTAACCAAAATAACCATCCCTAAATTATTCATGGTCGTAGTTCTCTAGGATTTTATTTCACTCATAGTCATGTGATGCACTGATTGAGAAAATCATGGCGGATGCAGATACTGATTTTTAATTCTCCCACTCTGCCAATATTTTGTCCTCATGTCTGATCATGAAAACAGATCACAGATTAGGGCTGAAAGATTTATCGTTTCTGGATCAAAATTGCAATTTCAGACAACGCAATCATGTGATCGCCAAAGCTGCAGTTTCTTGCAGCACTCCTGACTGACCCAAGATCTGCCGTGTCAGCTATTTTACACATACTATTTTACACATTTGCAGGCAGTTAGCTTTTAAGAATGGCTCAGAAATGAATGGCTTACTCACAACTGCAAATCGGTTCTCATTGTTCACTTAAAAGATCAGTTCAAAAGACTCGACTCGTTCGAGAACGTCACATCTCCACCACGGAAGTGCTGGTGAGCAGGTCAACAACACAAAGCCTCTGTTTAGCAGTACAAGTTGGAATATCCCTTAAAAAATGATAACAGATTGTTTATCGTCAATATTAGATGATGACCTAAGATAGTTAGGCGAACCCTGTCCGTCTCTTACGTGTTACTGCAGGCACAGTTGAAAGAATGGTGTCTATCTGCTTGTCGTGAACTGATATGGGAAAAAAAAAATTTAAAGTATCCCTTAAATAAGTTAAACAGATTATTTATCATCAGTATTAGATGATGAATAATGTGTTATGTGCTTTTGATCATTGATTTCCTTACTGTTGTATGTACTGTAAACATAGTTAATATTGCACTGAAGCTTGATTTGAAGAAAATCTTGAATCGTATTGAAACTGCAATGTCTGGCAGAAAAATCACAATCAGATCTTTTCCTAAAATTGTTCAGCCCTATCACAGATTGTCCAACAGGTTATTTGGGGGGCCGACAGGGCGCTCTAGGGGGGGCTCAGAAAATTGGAGGGAAGGGGGAAAAATGGAATATAATTATTTTTATTTTTTATTTTATTTTATTTTATTATTTTTATAAAACCATTTTTCCTGAACGTACAACATGTAACACGATTCTCAAGTTTCTGATTGTACCTAAACACACCTCCTGTGACATCTGCAAATTGGCATGATGAAGTCATGATTTGTGTCGTCCTGGCGGTTTGCGCCTGTTACTCAGCTATCGTGTGGCCAGCTAGCTAGCACAAAATGGACAGGTTTTTGACAGGAAAAAGAATGAAGGAGGAGACCAGCAGCCCCGCCGTGGAGGATTCTGTCTGTGGGTTTGCAAAGGGGGTCCCTGGCCAGAAGTGAAGGCTGTTTGGGGGGCCCTGGCAGGATAAAGTTTGGGAACCCCTGCTCTAAGGGACGTTTGCACGACAACGAAAAAGGCCCAAAATGGAGAGTTTTCATTGCTTTGCGCCTTCTGTTTACACGAGAACGTTGCTCGGAGTGTCTGAATCCAAAAGCTTTTGAATCCTGGGGCCATTGTGAATACTTTTGAAAAGGCTTTCGTTTTCGTCTCTATGTAAACAGGAATCAGCGTTGTCAGGGAAAACAGGGACACATGCCCATGCAGAGTACTCTTTCAGATAAAGGCACCCCCTTTAATTTGCCCATAGATGTTTGTAAAAATGGCTGACATCAGCTGACACCGATTGTAAGGCACCAAACAGTAAAGGCTCGAGACACAGGATCAGTTTAAAAAAATGGGTTTCTGTTTTACCCAATGAAAGTCTCAAACCAAAATGTTATGGATCAGGCCTGTAAAAGAGGTCAGCTAAATATAAAACTAAATGAACTAAACAAAGGATAAGTGTCAACTCACCCTCAGCTAAAAATAGCATACTTGGATTCATTTTATTAAGTATGCTCGAGTAAAGGTTTGAGTATAGCAAGTATACTATGGACCATTTACTTGTAGTGCACTAGAACATATACTAATTTGATACTTCTTCGAACTAAATTGGAACATTTTAAGTTTATAAATGTAAACTTTAAGATTATTTTATAAGGCCGTTTTTTGTCAAGGAATTAACCCAAAAGAAACTAACAAAAAACAAAGCTGCAGGACCCAAATGCAGAAATAACAAAAAAGGCTTTATTTTAAACTCCAAAGGATCTCAGTCCAAAAATTCAAAAACAAGTCCACAACTGAAGCCCCAAAAGTACAAAAACAAAGTTACAACAAAAAGCCAAAATCAGAACGGAAACTACCTTAAAATCTGGGGAAACAAGAGGAACTCTCGGGAGACATGGTGAGGAGGAAGACGAATGACCCAACACAGAGAACAGGGAAAACAGAGACTAAATACACTGGGGAAACCATCAAACACAGGTGAAACAATCACCCAGGTGAAGGGAATCGTGATTACAGACACAGAGGGGAGGGCAGGAAAACACCATGAGGAACACAGGGTTTTCAAAATAAAACAGGAAACAAGAGAGACAAGGGAAAACAGTTCACAAAACAGGTAACTTAACTAGGATAAGAAACAGCGACAAGACAGTGAAACAGGGAACAGCAGGAGGTCTAAAAGGGGAACAAATACAAAAATAACAAAAAAGTCAGATCCTGACAGTTTTTAATTTAACGAAAGTACACTTTCAAGTATACAACAGATACACTTATCTATTTACTATTTGTGTACAAGGTGTATATACTCAAGTCCACATTTTTGTTTATTTTAAGTATATTTTAGGTGTACTTTTATGAACTAGATAGTACTATTTTGCTAATTTACTTTGTTGTTGTACTTCAAGTATACTTGTAAGTATGCTTAGCATATACTTGTAGCATACTATTTATATACTTGAAATATACTCGAAGTATCCTTAAAGTTAATTCGTACTGTATGTGCATTAGTCTGCAATGTATTAAACAAATATGTTCACATCAGATTTCTGCTTTTTATCCATGTGCCAAACTCTGTTGTGTTTTAGTTGAGGAAGTTACTAAATCAAACAGGCCTGTATGTAAAGATTCACAAATCAGTGTACAAAACTGTTAATGCTGACTGGCCTGATGTGATTAAAACAAAATGTGTTCTTGTTGAAACAGACGATGCTGTGTACATAACACCAATGCCAGACCTTTATGAAAGGGACTAGAACTTGATCAGTAAAGTCAAGTCAAATGTTTCTCTGTTTATGTTTTTAAAGTACATAAAGATGTGCAATTGAGCACACATACTATTTACGGTAAACTTTTAACTCCAGCACTATATGATCTTGAACATGTAAGTTTACAACAGGGGTAATACCTCAAAGCAAATGTGTGTAGTGAAAAAACATTTTTATTCTGCTAAATTAAATGTAAGCACAATGACTTGACCTTACTCTGTACCTGGATCAAGATCTACTAAGTATTAGTACTTTGTGGCAGAAAGAAGTAAAAAGTATACTAAAGCACAAGTATACGTTTTAGTATTAAAGTATAAGTGTAAGTCTTTGGGCCCTAATTTCCTGGCGCAACTCAGGGTGGCGCAGGGTGGCGCACCCCGCGCAGTGGTAATTTTGTCCGGCGCACCGCTGTGCGCAGCCAGTTTGGCAATTTGGTAGACCAGCTGCGCCGAGATGGGTGTGACGGTGCACCAGGGGGAGGTGTTGACAGATTCAGCTTGGCACAGTAACAATTTTGAGCCAAAAAACTACACAGAAGGTGTGCTGAAAGCTCGCCAGCTCCAACCTGGTCTATTCTCGGTGCACCCGGTGCAGTGGTAATTTGGCTGACAGGCGCACAGTGTGAACACGTCACCAAAACCTCACAGGCAGGTATCCAGAGTGTCAGGCACATTTCAATGCAATAAACAATCACAGCAACCACTATTTAATGTAACCGTCTGAACCAGCACATACATTTGTATCTATATTAATTGTCCCGTCACATCTGATGTCAGATCAGAGACGTTTGTCATAATGGAAACTCAACCTGACGGCAGCTGGAAGAGTGACGCAAACTAACGAGTTCACATCTCTCAAGCCAACCACAAACAGCCACATCATCCGAAACAGAGTATCCGGCTTCTCTCATCTCATGAAATTCAAAAGAAAAGAAAAAAGTGAATAAATGTAAGTCACTCGGTGTCTTAAGGATTTACCTGTGATTGCCCATATTTCTCTGTTTTCATCTTTATTCTTAACACGATCTAAAAAGATGGAGTACATTATTGCAAGGAGGATGAGAAGGAGATACCAGGAGAGAGTATTTCACCGAATGCGCTGCTATTTGGCGATGACAGACCAGGAATGCAGGTGGATCACAAGCATGATGAATGGATTAGCCTGCTGCTGTGTTTAAATGTAATAATTAATTATTGGTGAAGTCTTAGATTTTTCTTTATACTAAAAGTCATTTCAGCCCTCGGCCACACCTTCTGTCTTCAAGCAGGAACTCCCCCTTCCTCATCATCCAGCTGACTCAAAGAAAAGAATCAGTTCTCACAGTGTTGGGCAGCCATGTTGTCAACAAGCTCTGCACATTAGCTTTTATTCATGATTGAAATAAGATGACAGATAACTGTATTACTGATATGCTTTTATGGACGTCAGTGCACCTGTTGGGCTGCAGACTGTTTGTCACTGTGGTTGAAGGAACTGTTGGTCACTGTGGTGATGAGATGCACTGTTGCTGTCACTGAAACTCAAACTATTCCTCATTTTTCTGCTGAACAGTAGGATTTAATGAAATGCTTTCACAGGTCTCCTTATAAGGAACACCCATTCATCTGCTTACTGATGCAAACAGCTAACCAGGCAATCCAATGGCAGAAACTCAGTGCACTAAGGCATGAAGCCAACTGAAGTTCTGACTAAGAATCAGCGTTAATTTTGCTGACTAATTATTTTGTCATACTTCTCATCAACAACCTTTTTTCCCCTGTTGAAAACTAGACCGTAACTAATAAAAACAAGTGCACATGGATAAAAACTAAAACTAAATTAACTGACATTTTCATCAACAAATAAAAACTAGACTAAAATGTCTGACAGAGACTTAATCCAGTCAGACCTAATTTGGTCATGTAGAAAGTAGGGACAAGTTAGGAATATATCCAATCACAGCTACTTTGGTTGGTGGTGGTGGGATAAGTTGTGGAGCAATCCAATCAGAGCTCCTCTCTTTATGAATTGATATATTTACGTAGAGCAGGTTCACTGTTTGTTGTCAGCTCTGGATGTAGCATGGTTATTGGTGCCGGTACTGGGGATTTTCACGCGTAACCATCTCCTGTGCTCACAGAGAATGGTTCAAAAAAAAGAGAAAATATCCAGTAACAAGGGTCTGTCAGTGGGGGTTGATGTCAGAGGAGAACGGTCAGAGTGGTTAGAGATGACAGAAAAGCAGAAATAACTCAATTAACTGCTTGTTGCAACCAGGGTATGAAAAAGACTGTTTCTGAATGCACACATGTCCAATCTTGAAGCAGACTGGCTACAGCAACAGAAGACCACTCCAGGTGCCACTCCTGTCAACTAAGAACAAGAAACTGAGGCTGCAGTTCACACCAGAAGAGTGTAAAAAAGTCTCCTGGTCTGATGAGTCTGGATTTCTGCTCCATATTCAGATGTAGGCTCAGAGTTTGGCGTGAACATCATGAAAGCATGGATCCATCCTGCCTTAGATCAGCGATTCAGACTGCTGGTGGTGGTGTAATGGTGTGGGGTATATTTTCTTAGCACACTTTGGGCCTCTTAGTACCCATTGATCAAGGTTTAAACAAGGGCAGGACGATATGGACTAAACTAAACTCAATCTACCATTTTAATTATTTTTCCTCCCCTCAAGGAAAAACAAACCCAAGCGACACAGAAATCACTTAAAACAAGTGTTGCCTTAGTTTTATCAAAATATATCCCAAGCTAAACTGAATTTCTCTCTCATAATTAAAGTGCAGGCTGTAATCTTGTCATCAGATGTTCATTATGTAGTTTGGATGTAGGCAGACTTGTCTACAAACACTGAAGGCTGCAGTATTTTCTCAGTGTATCAACGTGGATCTTTGTTGTCAGTATTTAGTCTAATTTCAAAACAAATACAAGCCTGAAAATGGAGACCTTCAGCAGCTCCATGTCTCAACGCTCAGATCATCTCAAACTGGTTTAACATGACAATGAGTTCACTGTACCCCAGAGTCCTCCACAGTCACCAGATCTCAATCCAACAGAGCACCTCTGGGATGTTGTGGAGAGGGAGGTTCTCATCAAGGATGTGCAGCAGCTGTGTGATGCAGTCATGAAGACATGGACCAAAATCTCAGGGATATTTCAATTTGTTGAATTAATACAATAAATATAAAGAATGATGCAGCTCCAAAGGCAAACCAGTACTGACATGAGTACCTAATGAAGTGGCCAGTGATGATATTAAACAGAGAAACTTAAATGATGAAACAGTCATTTAATACAAAGCTAGTGAGTGGACTCCTTTCTTATAGTATCTATATCTCAAGACTTAAATCACACAAAAACCAGCCACACATACGTGTGAGATGAGCTGTCCTGCCCAAGGGCGCATTGACATGTGGCTGCAAGAATTGGAGATTAAACCCCAACCAACCAGCTGTTCAGTGGCTGACTCTGCCACTGAACCAGCTGTTAAAGTGTTCCTCAACAGTCCTTTGGGACGGGGAGGTCACATTTAAAAACTATGTGTGTGACTACATAAGGAAACAACACAGCAAAGACTATGGAGTTAAATCCAGGCCAAAAGTTTTGTCATATGAAAATAAAAAGATTTAAAAAATAATATTTGTAATGAAATGTCAATGTTCACGCTTGATGTTTTTGAAAATTAATAAGACTAAATTACATTTAAAAAAAAGTGTAAGAGATATTTTTCAGTTTAAAGATACTTTTGATTCAGCTCTGTAATTATTTTAATAAAATATTTTATTAATTTTTTTTTACTCTGAAATACATTTTAACATGTGATGTGTCATTTTTTAGTTACTGGATTAATATTTTCAGGTGCTTTGCTATGCTGTCACTCACAATCCCACGCCAAAAGTTTGAAACTGAAAAAATGAGATCTGAAAGTGGAAAAAAAGAAATCTGAAACCAGAAAGATAAGATTTGAATATGAAAATATGAATCCTGCAACTGAAGGAATTGACACATCACATGTTAAAATATATTTCAGAATAAAAAATGCAAATGAAATATTTTATTAAAATAATTACAGAGCTCAATCAAAAGCATATTCACACTGAAAAAATCTCTTCCGTTTTTTTTTTTATTCAGTTAAGTGTTTTTATTTTATTTTATTTTTAAATTCAAGAACAAACATTGAAATTTCAGTTTCACAACTGTATGTTTTGAATCTTTTATTATTTTCATATTACAGTCCATTTGGCTCCATAGAAGATCAGTAATAAACACAATCATGCAGACAGTTGAGTCTGCATGATTAGAGTATCCTGTGGGGACTTCCATTCACCGCATGTTCCTGTTATTTCACATTGAAGTGAATGCAGGTTTCCTCTCAGTTCTGTGTTGAAAGTGATCACACTCTCCGTCTGTCTGTAAACAGTCAGACCAGTCGGACCAGCTGCAACCTGAAGCTGTGATCCAGAGATTTACATTAACAACAACTGGGCTTAGTGGACGGGATGGTCAATCCTCAGGTGGAGACTGAACGTGCAGAGACGTCTTACCAGATCTGCTGGAGTGTGATAAGGCCACTCATCATCATAAAAGATTCATACTATAACCATGTTAGCTTCAAATGAAACAGTACAAGTCTGTGGAGTCAGCAAGTTTAGCCTCGTGCTCATCACAGGGACACAAAGCTGAGGCTCTACCAAGCAGTTTGGTTCAGTTCAATACGCAATTACAGGTGTTTCCACTGAAAAATGAGAAGGAAAGGTACCCAGATAACCAACCTGTGCTGTCCCACTGTTTGGCTGTTTCTGACCCTACAGGCTGGAACAACAATTGTCACTGCAGCAGCAGCTGAAACAAAAACACACACCTCACCATGTTCAAATAAGCCGTGGATGTAGTGTGATTTGTTCAGCTGATCTGGCTGTGGGACCAACATCACCCCTTAATGCCAAGCCGAGGAATTTATTTGATTAAAAGATGCTGCAGTTTGAACTTGAGATTGTGCAGAATATCCCAGTTTGCCAACACAAAAACAAGTTCAATGAGAAACCAAAAAGACCTACATGTGGCGAGAGAGGGAAATATTCCCTTTAATATTCAATTCGCTGAATTTTACCAAAAAGTGCATCTTTGGACACAAGGTTTTAGGACTATAAATCTAACTGTGGCTGTGATGACCCTGCATCAGTGGATGCACACTGTAGCAGTGTTCATTTTGACAGCTTTTTAAATTCAGTTTTAGTTTAGTCTTTTGCCTGAAATATCTTTTAGGTTTAGTCATGATACAGTCATCTAAATTGTTTTAATTTTAGTCTAGTTTTAGTCGATGAAATCTGCTGTAAATTTGCTTGACTAAAATATGAAGTGTAAAGTATAAGGCATTTTTTATGTTTCCTTGAATTTCTGAAGTCATGTTTTACACTTGGATAAAATTAAACATCTAATAACCCTTTATTGAATGCCAGTAAAGTCTGAATGTATAAATGAACAGAAACAAATTGAACTTTTGTGTGAAATGCAGTCACCTTTATTTAGGCTACCTGGCAGAGCATCTCAGTTACAATACCAGAACTGACAACAAGTAGTGAACCTGCTCTACATGAATATATCAATTCATAAAGAGAGGAGCTCTGATTGGATCGCTCCACAACTTATCCCACCACCACCAAGCTAAGGCAGCTGTGATTGGATGTCCCTCTGAACTCATCCAACCTTTCCACACAACCAAAACAGCTGTGATTGGATATATTCCTAACTTGTCCCTACTTTCTACATGACCAGATTAGGTCTGATTGGATTAAGTCTCTGTCAGACATTTTAGTCTAGTTTTTATTTGTTTATGAAAATGTCAGTTAGTTTTTGTTTTTGTTCACGTGCACTTGTTTTTATTAGTTACTGTCTAGTTTTCGTCAGGGGAAAAAAGGTTGTTGACGAAAACTATGACGAAAATAATTAGTCAAGAAAATGAGCACTGCTCTGAACAGCTCTGTATTAACAATATTTAGTCAGCTGCACTAAATAAGTTGTTGATCATGAGGCTTTTACACAGAACACTTCAGTAACTTCAGCCCTGTTTAACAGACTCCTCTTTGTGCTCTCATGCACAAACATGAAATAAAAAAGTCCATCTACTGAGAAGCTGTTTGAAATATCTTTAAAACATGTGGCTTTAGCTGAGTTATTATTACTTATTGAATATAAGACAAACACTTTTCTATTAAAACATGTTTTCTGGTCCTCAACTGAAGGTACAGCTGCAGGTGGAAACGAACAAGATCAGGGTTAACTGCTCCACACTGTACTGAGCCAGACCAGAACACTCAGGGGATTCAGCTGAAGAGATTCTCTGATTCTCCTCCTTGTATCTGGAGCTCTACCTTCTTTTTCAGAGTTGAGCTAAAATCAGCTGAGCCATAACTTGTTTATTTATTTTTTGTTAGGGCTGGGCAATAAATCGATTAAATTGATTAATTTGAATTATTTCTGCAGAAGAATTAACAATTAAAAATCAAGATTTTTTTCTTGACTTACTTCAATCATAAGTTGTTGCCATGTTTGAAACTGTAAATACTGACAACTTACAGTTTTCATGATGACAGGCACTGTCAGGTTTTGCACAGGCACTTTTAAAGGCTTGTATAAATATTGATCAGAGAGTTTCTTGTAAATATTCTGTGAAAACATCTCAGCCTTCAGTGTTTATGTAGACAAACCTGCCTACGTTTGAACTACATAGTCAACATTTTATGACACACACTTCAACTTTAAGAGGGAAATTCTGTTTGGTTTGGGAAAGTGTTTTGACAACATGAAGGCAAAACTTGTTCATGTCATTTTTGTGTCACTTGGAGAGAGAAAAATATAGATTAAAATCATAAACTGAGTGTTGTTGAAAAAAAAAACAGGGATATAACTTTTAGGCCATATTTTCCAGCTCTACTTTTGGTCATAATTTACAAAATGTTGTCACCTGTTGCGAATAACCCTCTCCTCTGATTGTGCTCTGTGTGATTGGCAGGTGTCCCTGGGCTCCAGGATGAATGGGTTTGGATATGAGCTGTTTCAGGTGTCTGAGGAGAGGGACGAGGAGGTGGCAGCTTTCTGTCACATGCTGGATGTGTAAGTTACACACACACAGACACACAAATGACCTCCTAAGTGTTCATCAGACAGATCCTGCAGATCATCAGTTAACGGTCCCCTGACTGTCCCACACAAACCCCAGATTAAATCCAGATCAGCCCGAGGTGCTCTCGGTGAGGCACATCATGCTCTGTGTGCACCGCCCTGAGCAACAGTTCCTGTTACTCTTCACTGTTTGTTTCTGCTTCTGTTTGTTGGGTCACTTGTTGATTTGATTAGCATTTTCATCATGTAGAGTTTAGATTAAGCAAACCCCAGTTCCTATGAAGTTGGGACGTTGCGTAAACATAAATAAAACAGAAAACCATGATTTGCCAATCCTGTTAGGACCTCCACTCAACTCAATACACCACAAAGACAAGATATTAATGTTCAAACTGGTAAACGTCTTTGTTTTTTTGCAAATATTTACTCATTTGCTTTCTAGAAAAGCTGGGACAGGGGCATGTTTTCCGCCGTGTTACGTCACCTTTCCTTTAACACTCAGTCAGTGTTTGTGAACTGAGGACACAAACTGTTGAAGCTTTGTAGGAGGAATTCTTTCACGTTCTTGCTTGATGTTCGACTTCAGTTGCTCAACAGTCCGGGGTCTCCATTGTTGTGCTTCATAATGCTCCACACATTTTCAGTAGCAAACAGGTCTGGACTGCAGGTCAGTCTAAAACAGGGGTCACCAACCTTTTTGAGCCAGAGAGCTACACAAAGTTGAGGAGTATTGTGGAGTATTGTGTCTCATTCTAAAAATCAGGACCTGGTTGCTCTAAATAATTTGCAGACCTTGTTGTGAGCAGTTTCATGTAGGAACTACTTTTTTCCAATAGAAAAATATATATTTGATTTTGGGATCCTATTTACGCACAAAATGTTCAAAAACAGAAAAACAACTTGTTAATTTAAGAGACCTGGCTTATTTTCTGTTTTGTGTGTAACTTATGCTTTTCAATAAAGCTGAAGTGATTCAATGTAAAAACTGCAGTGAGTGCAAAGTACCTGTTATCCGATTATTCGATTAATCACCAGAATACTTGATAGAGTACTCGATTACACAAAGAATCGAGAGGTCGATAGCAGCCCCACTTTCAATAAACTTTATTTAAATTACATACATTAAAAACCAGGGCGGCTCGGTGGCACAGTAGATGGTGCACGTGCCTCATAGCAAGAAGGTTGCTGGTTGGATCCCTGTGTCTGTCTAGACCTTTCTGTGTGGAGTTTGAATATTCTCCCTCTGCATACGTGGGCTCTCTTCAGGCACTCCAGCTTCCTCCCACAGACCAACAACATGCTCATTAGGTTGCAGGGTGTACCCCCCCTCGCTCAGTCAGCTTGGATGGGCTCCAGCCCCCGTGACCCCAAAAAGGATAAGCGGTTAATACGATGGGTGCACTGACTTTAAAACCAGAGATTTCTTTGTAATAATGTGAAACTGGCTTGGATTCAGTGTTTTACTCAATAGACTAGGTATTGTTGCTTGATTTTGGTCAGCTGTACATGTATATGAATGTCGGATATTGTCCCTTTTATTAAGTTATAATCATTTTGCCCTCCGACACAGAGGATAATTTTAATGTGGCCCTCGTGGTAACCAAAGTTGCCCATCCCTGATCTAAACAGGTTTGTCCCTTCAGATCAGTTCCTTTTGCCGAGAACTTCACAGTTCATAGAAAAACTTCCTCTTCACAAATTTTCTAGTGTGAAAAAAAAAGTATTTGCAATGCAGAAATGTTTCACGGGGTGTAAATATACTTGCTGTGTATGCATAAAATATCCTTTGACTGCAGAAAAGTCCCCAAAGAACAGAAACGTTCTGCCCGACTGCACAAGTTGTTCTGCAGTGTCTTCTCTTACAGGAAGGTCCTCAGTTCATGGTGATGTCTTCGCAGTGTAGAAACCCCTTCAACTTTTTATCAGCCATGATTCCTTTAAAGATTCTTCTGCAGATGTCAGAGACGGTGACCTTCAGTCTGACTGAAACGATGACACACGCAGTACCATCAATGTTTATAACGGTGTGTTTACAACCATCAGTAACAAACTGAGGAGCTCCGACTTCAACATGGAGTCACTGTCAGTAAATCCTCCTGCATGTTTACAGCAGCAACCTGAAAGAGTATCTTCTTTGAGTTTGATTATTTTGTTGTTAATGCAGGGACATTTTTTCTGAGTTAAATAACTTTTTTTTAAAAGAGGTGGAGCCGGACATTGAACCCTCACTCAAAGACCGGAGCAATACTAACAGGGAGAGCAATATGTAAACGTTCAAAGTCCAGCTACCTTCACGGACAAACAACGATGGCAGCACTGATTGGTTAACTATCTTTATTTTCTGTGGTGTTACATATAATGCAATGGTTACACTTCTATCAATTAAGAAGGACCAGAACTGGAATCAGAATACAAAATAATGAATAAAAAGAAGAGTGTGGAAGCTGTTTTCACCATGCCTTAAGACTTTCCTGTTGATTCACAATCCATAATTTCCCTGCTTGGGATAAATAAAGTCCATCCATCCATCCATCTATCCATCCATCCATCCATCCATCCATCCATCCATCCATCCATCCATCTATCTATCTATCTATCCATCTATCTATCTATCTATCTATCTATCTATCTATCTATCTATCTATCTATCTATCTATCTATCCATCTATCTATCTATCCATCTATCTATCTATCTATCTATCTATCTATCTATCTATCCTATTAAAACGTTAAATTGGTGACCTTTCCGTCTGTTCAATTTTCATATACTTATATGTAGCTTAAAAGAATGTCTTAGACCACCTGTTAAACATAGATAAACTCTAAATCTTATAGAAACTGGTTTAAAGCTGATTTTTGTTATTGGACATACTTCTTGAACAGGAATGAGGAATTTCAAACAGAATTTACCTTAATAAACCCAGTTTGAGGTGCTCACTGGGCTTCTCTGAGATGTAAGAAATTCATCAAACAGAACATTCAACCTCTAAAACTACTGTTTCTGTTCAGTAATGTCAGAACATAACTATCATTTGACATGTTTCAGTGGCTTGTGTAATTTTCCTTGAGGTTGTACTGGTCCGAACTGTGTTGGCCATTTATTTTGAAAACCCGGAACGGACTTTTTATTATCTCTGCCAAGGAGGTTATGTTTTTGCCGGCGTTTATCTGTCTGTCTGTCTGTTTGTGTTCAAAATAGCTTGAAAAGTTCTGAAGGGATTTGGATGAAATTTTCAGGAATTGTTGGAAATGGGATATGGAAGAACTGATTAAATTTTGGGACTGATCCGGATCACCTTGGTGGAGGTCTGCACCCTCTGAGTGCTTTCTAGTTTTGAATGAAATGAACTAAGCTGAACTGAACTAAACCGACACGCACACACACACGCACACATCTCTTTGTTTTTGTTTTTTTTTTATGTCTTTTTTCTAATAATTTGCATTGAATATAATTTAGAAAATCTGCTTTGGCTAGGTTGATTCTTTCTGTATGATTTTGCATGATATTTTCTTGTTTTTGCTTTGCATGATACTTGCATGAATTGCTGCTGAATTTTTTGATTTATTGTTTTATGCGGGTAACAGGAAAAAGTTTTGTTTTATTTAATTGTCAGACACGACTCTGACTGGCACCCCGACTAAAACCTGTTAGAAAGTTTTGAGCATGTGCTTCATCATGTAGCTCGGCTTCTACTTTGAACTGTGCCATTGTAAACATCACCGTAAGTGTGTTGACAGCAAGTGTCAAAACGCTGTCCTGGTTCAGTGACACTAAAGCTCTTTGTAAAAAGGCAGTCTGACATGAGAGATCTGAGGCACCTCAGTGAGGTTAAAAATCCTTTATTTTAGCCGGGATGGGTCATGTCAACACGTTTCGACTCCTCAGAGTCTTCATCAGAACATGATTGACAAGCTTCAGGTGATTAAATACACAGAGGGTGCAATGTAATTGTGTTGCATAACATTTTAACACAGAAAACAAATGTTGGAAACATCCATCCATCATCTATTCCTCTTATCCCTTTAGGGGTCACAGGGTCATTGGGGGGGTGGGGTGGGGGCTGGAGCCTGTCCTGGCTGACATTGAGCTTGTTGTGTTCGTCCGATCTCCGTCATGTGACTCCTCTGTCTTTGTGTCATGCAGGTTACGTACGGCGTACCCGCACAACGACCGATCGAAGAATGCCGGCTTCGTTTGGTCACCGTCTGTGGGCGTGGAGGAGCTTCATCAGGGCCTGGGGGTCAGCGTGAAGGTCACAGTCATCAGTGAGCACTTCAGAGAGCCACTCACCTTTACCTGTGATGGTAAGACATTGTGAGGATGTGCTGCTTGGGGGCCACTTCAAAATAAAAGTCTGTTTTTTTTAAGATTATCATTATTTTGACAAGAGGTGTGAGAGACAGGGGGTTTTGTACGTAAGTGTAGCTCCTGAATTTAATTAAAAAAAAGTTTTGTTTGGTTTTACTTTTGTTAAGTTGTTAAGTGAACAGTAGTAAAATAAACACTTATGCTTTGTGAACAAAAAACAATTTTATTTCAAGTTTCCCCCATATTTTTTCTTATTTATTATGTTTTAATGGTTAAATTCAGACAATAAACAGCTGCAGAATTTGTAAGGCCGCAAAAATGCAACAAAAATATATTCATATTATTATTTACATCACTTAATACCGATTAAATATTTTAAATAAACATATAGAATTACTATTCGCTTTTATTAGCTTGAGTTTTAACTGTAGCTTTCTTGGTCCACCAGTCTTTTACATTCAACTCTGCAATAATTTGTTTAACTTATGAAGTGTGATTAATTAAACTGTCACATTTTCAGCTAACAGTACATGTATTTTCATAGTTTTAACTGTAACAAAAAATGATGTAATCAAAACTTTTTTTTAGGGATAAACAATGTTATCAGTACAATATCAGTCTCTGCAGATGTTAGAACATTTTTGCTGATATTTTTGCCAATATTTTGGCCGTGCATATTTTCCCTCTGTATAGTGGCTGTGATATTGGCAGAATGTACACATGCATGTTGATAGTTCACATCATCATCACTGAATGTCCACTTTTATGGATGAAAAGTATTATATTAAAGAATAAAATGTTTTTTTCCTCCATCACATCTAAGGCTTAAAAAGTATTGGTATCTGTGAAAAAAGCTCAGACATATTGGCATATCAGATATCATTAAAAATCCAGTATTGGGCATCACTTATATTTTGGCATTGTTGATTTCTAGATAATTTTTACACATAAATCAAAGGTTAAAGTGATCCTGTGTGTGTTCAGATTGATAACTAAGCCTCTCTTGTGTCTGCTGTGTGTCTGAGGTTCGTCCACGGTGGACCTGCTCATCTATCAGACTCTGTGTTACGCTCAGGACGACCTGGATCACATGGACGTGGACGACTACCTGCTGAAAGTCTGTGGACAGGACGAGTTCCTCAACAAGTAAGAGCAGCAGACTGATGCTGATGTGTCTCTGCTGTCGGCTGCTCAGAGGCTTCTTCACCTCTCAGGTCTGAAGAATGAATGTTGTGGAGAGCAGGAGTGGACAACATCGGTTTTCAAGAGAGCAGCGTTTTTTTATTTTTATTTTTATTATTATTATTTTTTTTTTTTTTTGGGCACTTTGTGCTTTTATTGATAGGAGAGAGAGAGACAGTGGATAGGCTTGAGAAAGAGGATGAGAGAGAGTAAAAGAGGACACTGCAAACTGGCTCCAGGCTGGATTTGTGCTGTGTTTCATTTACATCAGAACTGGGAAGAGGGGAGTGGGAATGACGTCATTAGGGCCCGACCGATATGGATTTTTTTGAGGCTGATGCCGATGCCAATATTTGGCAGAAAAAAATACCAATTACCAATTAATTGGCCAATTAATTTAAAAAATATATATAAAATGAATTTAAAAAAACTGGTCCCAAAACACTTACAACAATGAATATATGAATTACAGGCAGAACATTTTACCATTTTACAATACTTTGTCCCTAAGTATTTGTTTAATTTTACAACAGAGAGGAATTTTCAAGTAACATGCAGAAAAGCATTAAACCTCTGGGAAATTAATTAAAAAACCTTAGAAAAGAGTCACTCTTTATCTTGTACTTCTTGTTGATGAAAATAAGAGGTAGGTTATAGTTCAGGTAGAACAACTTGTAAAAAGTTGTAAACAGGTCATTGAGAGGAAAGCAACAACATTCTTCCATTCTTCACAACCCGCTTTTATTTTTCTCCTCTGCAACTTGTAAGAGCAAAGAACTTTTAAGTACAAAATAAAACTGGGCAAAACTGCAGGCAATTCCTGCAGAACAAAATAAATCACCTTATTAAAAATGTAAATATAGAGATGAATTATGAACTCTGTCTTGTCACATCTGCCTTTCAGTCCCTGAGTCCTCATTATTGCATCAGAAGTAGGTTTCAGAGCAGGTGGAACCACTTTTTATTGTGAACATGAGGTAATATGTGTGAGGAAATCAGAATATTTTGTGGGACACTGCACATATTGCACAAACTTCTTTAAACAGGCCTGATTAAAGTTACCAGCTAAGATGAAGGCTCCCTCTGTCTGGATGAGTCCGCTGCAGCAGGCTGATCACGTTGTAGAGCTCCAAGGGAGCTATGCTAACGCTAGCATAGTTAGCTAGCTACCTAGTTGGCTCAACTGCAGCATCGGGGACAAGCAGGTGAAGCCAGGTTTCCGTAATGATCATCACAGAACAGTCACGAATAAACCGATCCCCTGCCATCAGAACGTCCAGTTCATCAGTTTTGTGAAGGACAGATGTGGCATTGATCAGGAAAATGCTCAGCAGTGCCGGCCTGTGAGGCTGCTTCCGTAGCCGAGCAGAGAGCCTGGTGGTCTCGCTGTGTCCAGCGGTATATTGTGCGACTGCTGAAAGTCACTCGTTATGTTGGACTTGCAGGCAAAAACATCATTCAGCAACTCCGTGTGAGTGTAGGCAAGTTTTGCCCCCTACACTCCATCATCCATACGTACGGCATCAGTGGAGAGCTCAGAGCCGCTACAACAACGCGCATTGCCATCTTTCGCAATGTCATCATTCTGCACAGCTTGGACACCAAACAGCGTTTACTGTTTAATGAGAAGTTAAGAACACATCGGTGTTACTTTAGCAAAACTCTGGCCAATGTTGAATACTTTGAAAAGGGCTATAATCGGCCGATTTAATCGGCTGGCTGATATATCTGTCGGGCCCTAGACGTCATATCCGAGTTATCAGTGTTCCAGTTACGAAGTCGGAAAAACCCGCAGATCTACCAGGCTATTGTTAGCCATTGTTAGCACGCCCTGCGTTGTAGTTCGCACATACCTCATGAAGAATGTAAATAACACTATAGCAGTATTTCCATAAATAAACATCGAACAATACTATGTATACGGCTGATTTAGTGCAACAAACACTAGTCAGAAGTGCTAATAAACCGAATATTACAGGAGCTTAATAACTGTTTACACTGGGGGCAGCCATCTTTGATTGTCAACTCGGGGATGGTGAGGATCCATTGACTTTCCAGTAGGAAATTCCGACCTCAGGCTTTCCAGAACAACTGGTACAAAGCATTGAACCCGGAGCAGCAGAAGCGAGCACAACGACGACTCATCCAGGAGGTCAAAAAGAACCAGAACATCTAAAGACCTGCAGGCCTCACCTGCCTCAGTTAAGGTCAGAGTTCATGACTCAACAATAAGAAAGAGACTGAGCAAAAATGGCATCATGGGAGAGCTCCAAGGCCAAAACCACTACTGACCAAAAAAGAACACAAAGGCTCGTCTCACATTTACCAAAAAACATCTTGATGATCCCCAAGACTTTTGGAAAAATATTCTGTGGACTGACCAGACAAAGTTGAACTTTTTGTAAGTTCGTATACATATGTATATGTATACATATATGTATATATATGTATATACATATATATACATATATATGTATACATATATGTATATGTATATGTATATATGTGTATGTTTGTACACATCTTTTGTCATTCCTTTTTCTGTCTCATTGTAAAGCATTTTGATCTGCAGTTAAATTTGTAAGAAAAGTGCTATCTAAATAGTTTGATTTAAACCCATCAATGAATTTCAGTTTTACTGAAACTTCTCAAAAACACTGGAACATAAATCAGAATGATCAGAAATTTGAAACATAATCTGACGTTATTAAAATTCACTTGATGTGAGTTTTGATTCATGATTGATCCGTTAACATGAAGGAGGCAGAGCTTACTGTATGACCACCTCAGCAGGCCGTCTGTGTTCTTAATGTTTTGGCTTCACTTCTTAAAGTCAGTGCTGATATTTTCTTTTTTAGTTTAACATGCAGGCAGTAGATTCTGATACATGTGGTGTACTGAAGAGAAGGCTGGATTTATTATAATTTAAAGGCATTCATCTGAAAACCATCAGAGTCGATTTGAGGGAACAAAAACCCACCCAGAGTGTTTTTCCCCCACAGTGTACTTTTATAAAGTTTTATACAAAGTTTAACGACCGCACAGAGCGTGTGTCGTCCATCTGTGGTCACAGCTCCAGACTCGTAATAACAGAGTGCTGCTGAGCTGCGGCTGCTTCTAAACCAGCGGGGCTAATGTGCTAACCATGACACACACTCACACACTCACACACACACACACTCCAGACAAACCACAACACAAATATGCACTCCTGTGCAGCTGCTCTCTGGGGATCACACAGTGAGAGCACGCGTGTGTGTCTCCTTTTAGTGGAAGTGGGTTCAGTCTGATCAGCTGTGGGACGTCCACTGAACTTCCTGCAGTCAGACAGTCAGAGAAAAACTCCAGTAGATTATTTTCTCAGACTGCTCTTTCTCCTGTGCTGCTCCTCTCCTTCATCTCTGCAGTCACGGTAGAGAGTAAGTCCCTCCAAATCTGGATTATTTTTTTATTTAAGATTATTTTTTGGGCATTTTGTTTCTTTATTGATAGGAGAGAGAGTGACAGTGGATAGGATTGTGAAGGGGGACGAGGGAGAGTAGGGGAGGACAGTGCACCCTGGCAGCAGGCTGGATTCGTACCTGGACCTGCAGAAGCATGTGTACGGACTGTGCCTGGTTGCTCACCACTCTGCCAAACCAGCACCCCCCAAATCTGAAATGTTTAACATACAGCACCAACCTCCTGTCTCCAAACTTTATGATGGATATTTTTTCATACAACAGAGCTACTGGTTATCTTTCATGTTGGTTAATGGATTTTTTAAACTTTTAAATAAATCAAAGTACAAAAAAAAAAGTTTTTTCAACGGGACAATATAAACTTCATTCATTCAGTTGTAGGGATGTAACGGTGTGAAAATTTCATATCACGGTTATCATGACCAAAATTATCATGGTTATCATTATTGGTATTGTTGCAATGTGCTCAAAATGTTCAGAAAATACTTATACACTCACTGAAATCATTTATCAAAGTTATATTTAGTTGAAAAATAATGTGAAATTAAGAATGACCCGACCCTCTTCACCTCCCCTCTGATGCTGTGGGGGGGTTAGGTTCTTCCCTCCCCCCTTCACAGAGACTTTTTTCTGCATTTTCTGCGGACAGGGTAACCTTCCTCGGCATCCTTGCAAAATCTAAAGTACGACCAGACTTCAGACTTTGTCCGTTTTGAGGTGGAAGAAATCCCCGTTACAGTGTCCGTGCAGGCACCAGCTGCCATACTTTCACTTTCAGAGACCAAACATTATAAACTGTGCATGCACGCCTCTGTCTGAGGGACCGCTGCTGCTCTGCTGAGGAGCAGACACATAGTTCTGGCTTTTCCAGGTAATGAGCAGCATCACCGTGAGTTACTGACAAAGTGAGCTAATTAAAGACAGTTTTTACAGTAATTAAAACAGGAAATGGTAATGCTAACCGTCGGAGAGTTACCGCGGTTTATCATTTTATAGGTAACCGTTACATCCCTATTTAGTAGTTGAGCTGGAGTAGGTTTGAGCCTGACTGGGACGATATAACAAGCTAAGTCTTTTTTTTTTCTTATTCAAAAACCAAAATGTCCGATCATTCAGTTGTGGAAAAAAGTGTTTGGACACCCCATGCATTTGTGATATTTACGCATGAAGAATCACTCTTATGTCTCCAAGTGCAATTTATTTTAGCACAGTCACAGCCAGAACACTAAACAAATCATAAAAAGACATTAACAACTCAAATTGATTGGTTCTACAGGAACACAAAAGGCATTTTCTGAAATATCACTACCACTGATCAGCTAATCACTAAGGTCATGCTTTTATTTGAAGACACTGTTTTCGTTGTCGTGCTTTGTGCGGATATAAAGCAGCATGTTTGAAAGTTCTTCAGAGATAAAAATGTCTAAAATTGGAGGAAACACGCCTGAAGACACAGATTCTTATCCAGGAGGGCACAGCTGTCACCAGGGAGCCAGACAGTGCAGCTGCAGTCACTCAGCTGTTGGAGCCACAAACAAACCTTCTTCTTCTTCTTCAGCAAGAAATGACCAAATCCTGATCCACATGTGCAGGAAAACCATCCAATCATCATCATCACATGAACTTCAGCAGCAGTCAAACCAAACTGGTGTCCACCCCCTGTATGTGGACGACTCCTAGATCATGGCTGAAGGTCCTGCAGGGCTGTCAGGAAGGCCCTGATCAATGAGGGACAGAGGTCAGCCCAGGGTCATTGGGCCCAGGCACACAGAAACTGGACAGCCAAGAACTGGAAGAAGACTCTGTGGTGGGATGAGTCCAGTTTCAGCTTAGTCCTCCTGCTGCTGATGTGAGGGTTCAGAAAGGCCAGCTGAAGATTCATCTCCAGAAAACTGGATGTTTGAAGAGGATCACGCCCCTCGCCACACAGCCAGGAGCACAATATCAGATACCAGAGGGTCCAGCTCAATCCCCAGACATAAACCCCATTAGAAATCTGTGGTGGATCATCAAAAAGTCTGTTTCAAAGCGTAAACCAAACACATATACAAACAAATTTTCAGGACTATTTGAGAATAAGAAGGCCTTCAAATGTGAAATTTCTTTTAAAATGTTATATTTAACAATAACTAAAGTGTCAGTAGGGCTCAGAGTTTTTAGGATGCGATGTGTGAATGGCTGTAATGTTTTTGTTTGTGGAATAAACCTTCTCTCTCCCTCCCTCAGCTCACAGACTCTGGCTGGCCTGGAGTTTGTTCAGCAGTGTCTGAAGTTTGACTGGGACGTCCGACTGTTTCTCACGAAGAGATCAGACATCAACACCGAGCTGGCACGCACGGTACGTGTTCATGGTCATATACAAAGAATAATCAGTGTATTATTTAGTTGTGTTTATGTCTGATAGATTTACTAATGTCACATCAGCACATTTAGCTGTTATCAGTCCTATAAAATATGTTTTATTTTTTCCCAAATTTTGTTTTCATTTTTCCCATGTTTCTTTTTTTCTGTTTTAACTTTTTGAGAATTTGGTTTTTAGTATTTTACGCAAATGTAACCCTGCTTAGCTGCAGTATAACTCCTTAGTTACTCTTCCTTTTTCCTTAGGTGTTTGTCACTTTTCAGGTGGTCCTCACACACATCTTATTCAGTCCAGTCAACAGTGTGTTGACAAAAGTTGCAGAACATTTGATCGCCTGACACATAATAATCGTTGGAAACTGCTCTGCCCTGTACTTTGGAGTTAGCCGGGGGTTTTGTAGCTTCTTTGCCAACTTAGCCGATGTCTTAAGCGGCCGCTTCGACATGTTTGCATTGTTAATGGGGGGGGGGGAAGCGTGCATTGTCCCCATTATTAGTGACACCCTCAGAGCATTTTCCAGAGAGATACGTTCTTTTTATATTCCAAAAAAACCCTTTTTACATTTAATGTTGTCCATCTCTGTGATATTACACATTTATATTGAACTCCTCTGTTAATGTCCTATTCTGTGATTCCGTCTGCGATTCTGTGATCACAGATTTTACAGGGCCCTACACTTCATCATTTCTGTTGTTGTTGCTTCATTTTGTTGTTGTTAAGACTGTCAGAGAAACATTTAAGCTCTAAACTTCCCTTTGAATCAAACAGAAAGAAGATGACGAGACGCTGTCCACGATGAACCACAGCATCCTGCTGCAGGAGCGACCAATCAAACAGACCGTCACCAGGTGAGGAGGGGCAGTGACACCTCCAAGCTGTTTCAGTGACCTAACAGTTCTGTTTAGCATGTTTGTACATCCCCTCTTAACCTGCTTGTATTTTATTTGTGTGTGATCAGGGAGGCTCTGACTCTGCTGCTCGATACCTTCCATAATGAAGCGGAGTCCTTCCTGCTGTCAGAGGTAATTCACACACACAAACACAAACATATCTAAACTGTGTTACCACCAAGCAGCCTGGCATCGCAGTCTGCTGATCAGTTACAAAAACCGTCAAGTCCCAGCCAACAGAGGCTTAAACTAAAATACACACCACCCCATGTTCAAATCCATTGTTTCTTTTTGTTTACAATACTCTACTTCAGGCTGCCTCACTGTGTAGCATTTCTTTGACATCACACATTTGTGAAATTTCCCTTTATCATTCAATTAGCTGATTTTTTTAAGACTATAAATCTAACTGTGGCTGTAATAACCCTGCATCAGTGGATACACACTGAACAGCTCTGTATTAATAATATTTAGTCAGCAGCACTAAATAAGCCGTTGATCATGAGGCTGTTACATGAAACACTTCAGTAGCCTCAGCAAGTTTTAACAGACTTTACAGACCTTTAATGGAAATACATGAAATAAAAAAGTCCAGCTACTGAGAGGTTGTTTAAAAAAATCTTTAAAACATAACGTAGCTTTAGCTGAGTACCTACTTATTGAATATAAAACAAACACCTTTTTATTAAAACATGTTCAGTTAGCGTTACAGGGTATCATCACCACCTGTTGTTAAGGAGTGTGAAAGACGGCGCTCCACTGCATAAAAATCCCCTTCAAAATAAAAGCAAAGGATTTTTTCACTTACATTTGTGTCGCCCAGGCAAAAACTAATGACCCAAGGAAAAAGGTTTGCGACCCACTTTTGGGTCACGACCCACCAGTTGAGAATCACAGCCGTCCTCATGAAACAATGATCCAGGGAGTACTGAAGTGCTTTGAGTCCTCCATTGTTGCTCTTTGTTTACAATCGCGCTTGACTTTAGACTGCTGTGCTGTGTGGCGCAGTTACGTAGCTGGCTCAACCGTCTCCTCCCAACTCACATCCCCGCCTGCAACTAAAGGTACAGTTGGAGGTGAAAACTAACAAGATCAGGGTTAACCGCTCCAAACTGAACCAAACTGTGCTGTACCAAACCAGACCAGTTGGTTGAACAAGGCTTTAGGTGTTGAATGTTTGGGCCATAGCTGGACCTGAGCCCCCCTGGACACAGGCAGCTGTAAGACACAAAGTGAAAAAGCATTAACAGTGAGTATAACGACACTTTTAAATGTTTTCTAAAAACAAATCAAGAAAAAAAACTACACCAGGGCCATTTTAGAGGATTTTTGCCATGAAATAGAAAAGCATGTTTGTTCCTTACAGACTCCACAGTGTGCTTTTTATTTTTTTAAGAATACAGTGAATCCTCAAATAAACGTCCATCTGACTGTAAGGCCCAGTCCCTAAAACAAGTCTGGTAATGCTTTCAAATTTTGACAATGAAAAAACTGCAGATCTCATCACAAGGTGGTGCAGTGTTTCCAGGTAAAAGTTCATGCTGATGAAGATGTTTTGCACGGTGGTGCAGCAGGTGGTGCTCGTGCCTCACAGTCAGGGCGTTTCTCTGTGGAGGTTGCATGTGCTCCCTGGCCTTTCTGGCACAGACCATAACGTGCCAGTTGGGTGAATTGGTGACTCTACATTGCCTTGAGGTGTGAGTGTGTCCGTGAATGGTAGCCTGCCTTTGTGTGTCAGCCCTGAGATTGGCTAGCACAATCAGAGTCCTTCAGACCAAGAAGAGGCTCGTATATAGATTAGCATAGATGCTAACAGCTTCAGTAGCAGTTTTATAAGATCTGGACCACATTTCTTTATTAAATGAAAAACAAACACTTCAAACTTCTCTACAGAAAGTATGTTTTTGCTCCACTTCTGACATGTTTTGTAGTTTGTTCCTCAAAGTGGCTCAGGCTTCTTCCTTTACACCGCAGCAGTAGCACCCACCCACATCCTTAACTGATTGGCCTTTAATGAATGTGATTGACCGATTGATCATCCAATCACCCGCTGAATTTGCTTTTTAAAGGTTCTGCCCATTCCCAAACACTTTCTATGGGCTCTTTCCCAGATGGACTGGTGAAATATAATGAACGGTCCATCTGGTGTCAGGATAGAGTGCGCCCTCCCTGTTGCAAATGTCACCTGGGATGGGCTCCAGCTCTCTGCCACCCAAAAGGGATAAGCACCATAGAAATGATAATGTGGACTAAAGGCAGTCTGATACGGCTGGAGTCATGTAGTTCAGTGAAGTCAGTGATTTGTAAGTTAATATGTTTATTTGTACTTTTTACAAAGTTAAAGAAAATGTTTCTGGTTGTAGCTTATTTAACGTTAGACTGTATTTTAACCAATTAATGATATCCTGTTAGTTAAGTCAGGTCAAAATGTATTTATTTTGGACTTTTGATAACAACAAAGTTCTGTACAACCATTATGAGACAAGCAGAAGAGGAAACAGCAATGAGAGCCATCATAAGGCATAAACCAAACAAGTTAAAATGGCCCAATAGCACCAGAAAGCACAACAGTGAAGGGCAACCAAAATAAAAATTGAAACCATAGAAACCAAAATAATAATAAAACAATCTAAAAGATGTGAAAATACAATAACACAGAACAAATATTAGCTGAATGATCTACAAACACACTTGAACAAGGAGATCTAAAGTCCCAGTAATCCATATTTGGTCCTCTGTTTGTTTACATCCCCAGGTGGAGCTGCCGCTGCACGTGGAGCGTCTCGTCCAATCAGTGAAGGCGCTCTGCAGCTCGTTAGCTGCCGTGGAGACTCCAGATGTGACCTCTGCCCTCAGCCAGCTCCCAGCATGCCCCTGTCGCCTGCAGCCCAAAGTCCTAAAGGTAGGAAGTGCTGACTGTGTCCTGAGCATTTAATGGTTGTCATGGCAGCAGAATTATGATTTGATTTCAGTTTAATTTAGAGGTAGGAGTGTCTGTTCTGATACCACAGGAAGACACCCAGAATTTAGTCATTTCTCTTTGATACCCAAAACCTGCAGACAAACTTATTTAGGAGACTATTTTCCTCTGTTATCCCTGGATTATGACTTAACCGTGTTTTCTTATAAAGTCTGGACACTCTTTAATTTTATTTATCATTTGGATAGCAAAGATAATATTTAAATCAGGGATAGGCAACTTTGGTTACTATGGGAGCCACATTAATGTCATTCGTAGTTTGAGAGGGCACAGTTGTTACAAATTAATGGATCCTATTAAGAAAACACAAAGGCGGTTTTCAGCTTAGTTGCTGACTTGATTGTGTCCTCACTGCAAACGATTGGGTCTGATTTGAAGCGAGCAGAGACCACCTCTTTCAGGCGAGCTCAGCGTGGTAGTTTGTACAAAAACGGGGATTAATGCTGTGTTCACATATTCAGATGAACAGAGCCATGCAGGAAACACCCACTTGTATCACAACAACTTTACCAAATGATCTAGAAGTGAAAATGATCTAAAATACCTGTAATTTAACAGAGTAAATATCTAGAATTTATACAACTAAATCTATGTTTTAAGCTTGAAACACAGTAGCTTATACTGTTTTATTGTGTTTTTTTTTATTAAATTTATCATCAGGCATCTGTGCTCTTCCTGATAAATTGGATTAAATGTGATCTTCTCTTTTCCCAGGATGCTTCAGTGCTGGCTGTCCGAGAGAACAGAGGTATGTGAATATCAAATAAATCACGATGACTGTGAATTGTAAGAAAAATGAAATTAGACAAAGAAAAGTAAATTATAAACTGACACATTTTTTTAAGTGTGGATGGGAAAAGCTGCACTTCTTAAGTGCCCACTAGAGGCTGGCTGTGAAACGTTGTTATCCCCACCTAGTTTGATATTAAAATGTTCATTCTTACAGCATGAATAAACATGTTTACAGCCTGAGTTAGTACTGGAATACGGTCTGTGGTGATTATTTCTACATTGATCCAAATTTTAGGGTGATAAAGTTTTAATAGATCATTTGCACTGATTGTTTAAAGGCCAAGAGTTATGAATACATATGCAAAGCTGTGGTTTAATTAAGTGAAAGGTGAGGGTCCATAGCTGTTTGCCAGGATTGTTAAGTCTTTGTCTGTCTCCAGATTAATCTTGAATTAAGATTATCTCCACACGTTGACAGTATTTTTAAAAAAACAGATTATTTGTGCCTTTTTGCCTACAGCGTTTTAGCTCACTGAAAATGCATGTTTTGGAAAACTCCTGCCAAAGTGAAGATATTCAAAAATGCCCTTTTTGTTGCCTCTGTGTGGATGATGCTGGATTAAAAACGCTCATTTAGACGCTGCAGACGTCTCAGGCAAGAATCTGTGTTATTGTTTCATAAGTGGCCTGACTGTGTGGACTGGTGACCTAACCTTGCAGTGCAGGTGGATCAACCCGATCTAATATTTGTGATCACGCAGATCCATCTTGCAGCACGATCAGCATCCTTTAGAGCAAGAAGAGGTGGGAGCTCCAAGCTGTTTACATAAACATTAGCATGATGCTAACAGCTTCAGTAGCAGTTTTATCAGATCTAGACCATATTTCTTTATTAAATGAGAAACAAATAACACCATAAACATCTCTACAGAAAGGATATTTTTGCTCCAGTTTGGACATGTTTTTCCAAGAGTTTTTTTTTTTTTTTGCCAAGTGTCTCAAGTTCTCCTAACACTGTGACAGTAGTGCCCACCTTTTATATTATCTGATTGGCCCATCATGAATGTGATTGACAGACCGATCATCCAATCACCTGTCAGCTATGCTTTTGTAAGGTTCTGTCCATTCCTAATCACTTTCTATGGGCTGCTGCCCAGATGGACCAGTGAAATATGTTGAACGGTCCATCTGGTGTGTCAGGTTACTGGTGACCAGTGGCTGCTTGCTCTGTGGTTGCCGTGGTTACAACAGTTGTTGAAACAACCAAGCTATAAAACTTTTCAATAACAGGATTTGATCAAGGTTATCAGATATGTCTGTAATGTAAATATAAATTAAAAAACATTTACTCGATACACCTGCTATCACCAGTTAACACATCCTCAAGTTAAATCTTAACACCGGTCAGACATGGTGCCGGGAAAAGAAATGAGAATAAAACTGCTGAAATTGCAAAAAAGGTGCATATCATGGACATATTTACAAGGTAATAAACAACATGTAAAGGGACAATGTGTAGCATTTGAAGTAATTTATGAGCTTAAAACAATATCTACATTCATAAATATGTCCTCATTTGTGTCAAAATCACCTCTGCCAACAATCTGACTTGTCCTCCTGAGTGAAGAATTTCTTATCTGTATTTACATAGAACAGGGACGCCCTATAGAGGCTTCCAGGTCCTTCTGGTCTATAAAAACTATGAACAGCTGAGAGGGACATAAAGCACCACGTAGTACTACAGGCTAAGGCTAAACACTCAGAGACAGTGTGACTGAAACGGAGAGGGAGCACAGCGAGACGAGCTGTCACTGCCCCAGCTTTGAAAGCCTAAGACTAATGATTCAATGCAGTTTATTTGAAATAACATACCTCTTCACCAGAAAGAAAATTTGGTGAATTGTTGGATGACATGTTGTCATAGGTTCATACCTGCTACAGTAGAGTTCAGCGGTTGCACAACATATTTGAAAAAGTGAGGCGCTAGAGAGCACTATTGGTTTGAATGTAAAATACAGTTTCACCACGAGATGGGAGAAAACACCGCACAGTGTGGCTTTAACAGTGCATCTTTGCTTTTTCATGTGGATTGGTATTTTTGTTTTTAAATGCACTCCCGGGGAAGTGGACATTTCTATAAACTGAGGAGGATACCCTCAGTTTTTTTTAAACTAAGAGTTTTCCCCTTCAAAGTAATCCCAGCATGTCTACAAAGAGATACTGCGGCGTTTGCTTTGTTCAGTGCGCGAGAAGAGGCAAGAGCTGTGGCAGGACAAGTCGTGGCTGCTTCACCATGACAACGCACCTGCTCACAATGCCCTGAGCATCCGACAGGTCCTGACCAAGATGAACATCGCCGTGCTGGAGCAACCTCCCTACTCACCCAACCTGGCTCTGTGTGATGTTTTCCTCTTCCCCAAGCTCAAGGGGGTCATCAAGGGGACCCGTTTTGAAGACGTGGACGACATCAAAAAGGCCGTGACGACGGAGCTGCGGAGGATCCTGGAAGAATTCTTCCAGGAGTGCATGAAAGCGTGGCAGAGAAGGATGGGAAAGTGCATTAGACTCCAGGGGGATTACCTCAAAGGGGAAAACTTGTAGTTTGTAGTTTGGATTCTAAATAAATGTTTTGTGACACCAGTCCTGGAACTTTTCTGACACACCTCGTAGTCTAATAAGTCAGCTTCTGGATGATGGTGAACCAATGAGCGATGGCACTGAGAAATCATCCATCCAAATACAAACTTGTATCACTTAATTATTTTCTTTAATTTCACGTATTTTCCTGTATTTTATAGAGAAAGTGGTGGAGAAGTTGACAGCGGCCATCTTGGATCTGGTAGAGCTGTACTGCAGCACCTTCAACGCCAACTTTCACACGACACCGCAGAGTCAGAGCTTCACGGCGCCCATTCAGGAGGCCGGCCTCATCACCAACGTGCTCTCATTCAGCGTGTACGCCGCTCACCGCATCCCCATCACCTGGGCCGCCAGGTTAGCATGCTCACACACTGACAGCATGATCACACAGCAGGCCGCTGTCGACCCCTACAGGCCAAAGAGTGCGTTACAGCCGCAGAGTGAACAAACAGAGTGATGATTCAGCTGATCCCACACACACACAAACAAAAGCAGCTCAGAGGGAGAGCTGCTGCCCTCCCCCCCACACACGCTCTCTGCTGAACAAAGGGCTGACTGCCTGGGAACCAGAGCTGACCTTTGACCTTTGAGGAAACCCTGGCACCTGGCTGCCAGCATCACACACCATCTGCGTGTGTGTATGAATGTGTTTGTAGTGATGGAATTCAATGCAGTACAAATATGCACATTAATTCAGGTTTTCTGTCTCTTTCTACCTCACTGTAGTTCTCAGCACACAAACAACAGTTTTTAACATTTAACCCTGAAATCAGACGGGCCGTCCCAAAACTGGTCACAACAAATGGCTGTTTGTCTTGTCAGGTCACTTATTAAACCTGTAGGCTGTTCTTTTCTGAAAGCATTTTTGATAATTAAAATATTTTAGCAGACATTGACATTGATTTTACTCACACCACCACACAATTAGAAAAACTGATATCTAACTTTGTCTTTTTCTTTGAACTCACAGCCTGTGAATATTAGTTTTAGTACAAATGTGTGACAGTCATGAGACACAGATCAGAGTATTAATAAGATAACTGTATTAAAGATGAGCAGAGTGGGTTCTGGTTAATTGGGTCATGATCTTGAATTACTGTTGGCATTCATCTTTTTATTCTTAACTTGAGCGTGAAGTTGTAGTGCTCGGATATTAAAACCCTCCTGCTGAAGCATTTTTAACAGTGTCAGCGATTTATTGTCAAAAATATGGAAAACTGCTCTCATCCACATCTGGATTCAGATCACCACCAAAATCCAAGGAATTGTCCCTTGTGCCATGTGCCAAAGTTCATTGAGAACTCGTTGAGTTATTAGTGAAAATGTGGAAAACTGTCCTACCTCCAAAAGTTAACAACTCTAAAAAATTCCTGGATCCACATCAGGATTCAGATCACCCACAAAATCCAGTTGATAGATCCTTGGCCTACACCTGACCTCATCGAGTTCTGTAAAAAACTACTGACATAGATAGATAGATAGATAGATAGATAGATAGATAGATAGAAAGAGATCAGTAGATATATAGACCAGTAGATAGAAATTGTGGTATTACAACAGCTGGTTTCAGGGAAATGAATTAACGACATATACACACTAGAAGGAGATGAACGATCTAAACTAAATATAATATACCTATATGCAATAAATAAGGCAATAGATGTCCACTAATGACAGAAACAAAAAAACCCACTTGGTGTAAACAAGGCAGAGTAACCTGAGGTTAAATAAACATTAACCCGAGTATGAAGTTACTGCTTTTTTAACAAAGAGAGTTATTAATGTACGAATGCAGCTGTTTTTACAGTAATAATTACACCAAAGGTCTTGGGGGTGCAGTTAAATGTGTCTCAGATTCAGCTTGTGTGAAATCATACTTTTGTTTTCTTTGGTCTCTTTTTTAAGAATAATAAACAACAGTAATTTGCCTTCATAACTGTTTTCTCTTCTGCTCTCTGATTGGTCAGTTACGAGGGGTTCTTCCTGTCCTGCTCTCTGACCCACGGGGGTGCAGAGATCTGCGCACCACAGCACACCAGCAAACAGTCGGTCAGCAAGTACCTGTTTCACCTGGTGGTGTGGGACCAGAGGTGCGTACGCTGACCTGCTGCTGCCCTGATAACACTATCACGCTGTCGCCCTCTTTAACTCGACTCTCTCCCCTCTGTAAACACGCCTGTGTGTGTGCAGGGTGTGTTTCCCTGTGCAGATCAACCAGCTGCCCAGAGAGTCCCAGCTGACCGTCACTCTGTACGCCAGCTCTCTGCCGCCTCCCGGAGGAGCCGAGGAGAAGGGGAAGCAGAGGAGGAGCGTCGAGGCTCTGGGATGGGTCACCATGCCGCTCTTCAACTTCAGACAGTGGGTCCAGTCTACTTTATTTATGTTAAACTTTATAAAAACACTTGAGTAGAGGTAACTAAGGCTGAGGGATGGGTTAAGGTTATACACAATATATATGTGATAGAAAAGTGGACTTTCTCCATGAGACTACAGGTGGACAGATTTAAAAGAACTGAACCGTATTTATTTAGGATATATTGAAAAGAGAGATAAAAACAGAAATAGACGAAAGAATATAGTGTAGTCGTTACATATAATATTTTAGAAAAGGAGTATAGAAAGTAAAACTTATCAAGTCCCAACACTTTTCCATCGGTTCATTAAACATAAATGCTTCCATATTTACAAAAGAAAAACAGTTTCTACACAATAAATTAGTGATCTAACAAAATAAAAAAAAAAAAACAAAGTAGTCATCCTTCAATTTAGTCCTGTTTTATTTAAAAGAATTTGGGAAAATAGCAGAGAGAACATAAAACCAATTAGGTCAATTATCTGAGATGTCCATCATGTGAAGAAAAGGAACCCTACTTTATAGCTACAGAAGTTGTAATGTTCTGTTTCTTTTCTTTCTTTTTATTTCACTATTTTCATGACACTGGAACATGGTAAAACTCTGTTAGTTTAACTAGTCATAATGTAAGGGAAACAGTAAATGACCTCCATGTCAGGGGCGTGATTTAATTGTGTATATGAATAGGTAATTTTTTCTTTCATTTTAATTCAAGGTGAAAGAGAGTCATGTTTGATTTAAAGATGCTGCATTGGAGGGAAGTAGACTCAGTTATTGTGTACCAGATGTTTGCAGAATGTGCGTTAAAATGCTGAAAAATAAAAATAAAATGAAAAAAGCACTTGAGTACACCTGCACAGTGACTGCAGTCAGGAATAACAGTAAAATATATAATATAAACCTTTATTAATCCCAGATTATTTAAGGTAAAAAGACACGTAAACTACCAAAGACATAAAACATGTGGAAACCTAAATACAGTGGTAGCATTTATGACAATTAAGAAAAGGAAGCAACTGGTCCAATGATTCAGGGGCCATGACAGAGAAGGCTCGGTCAACTCTGATTTTTAATCTAGTCTTTAGGATGACAAGAAGAAGCAGCTCCACACACCTCAGAGATCCTGACAGGCTGTGGATTTTCTTAAGGATCAGAAATGTATGGGGGTGCAAATTCATTAAAAGTTCTAAAGCGAACATTAAAATCTTAAAATGGATTCTAAAATGAACAGAGAGCCAGTGGAGAGAGGCCAGGATGGGGGTGATATGTCTTCATCTTTAGTACCTGTTAAAGGACGAGCAGCAGCCTTTGGACTAACTGAGACGTGCACTACGTGACTAACTCCATCATAAAACTCATTACAGTCGTCCAAACGAGTAGAAACAAAAGCGAGTCCTTCTGTCTCTGCCTAGATGGATACATCTCTGCGATGTATGTATGTGTATGTAAGCATATCTATTATATGAATTTGTATATATATGCATGTATATGTATCTCTTAAATGAAGAGTTTGTCTTCAGCCTGCTCTATAGTAAAGTGTCTTGAGATAACACTTGTTATGAACTGGCGCTATACAAATAAAGATTGATTTATTGTGGTTGTCCATTTGTGTTAAAAAGAAGAAAAACAACGTTTTGGTAGATTTACACATTCTGCTGATATTGCAGATATGGGTCATATATGGCTCATATTTGTGGCTGCTAAACATCGTCTGTTACTAAGGACAAAAGCGTTCATGTCTGTAAATACTGATAATCGGCTGTTGAAGGTGTTGTCTGCTGATACTCTTATCAAGCCAACGTTTGTCTGAAGGCACTCCCTATCTTTCTTTCACTCTGACTCTGCTGAACTATTGTGAAGTCATTTCCTTTGCTTTCACCACGGTGATGAGGGCGTGTGTGTGGACTGATAACAGCGTGTGTGTGTGTGTGTTTTTGTGTGTGTGTGTGTGTGTGTGTGTCTGCAGCGTCCTGACGTGTGGCAGGAAGCTGCTTGGCCTGTGGCCTTCGACTCCAGGGAGTGGAAACGCCCGCACCAGCTCGCCAAACTTCAGCCAACCAGACAGCGTGATCCTGCAGGTGAGACGGGGAGTCTTGCTCAGATGGTTCAGACCAGGGGTCTCCAAACTATGGGTCGAGGGCCATCTGTGGCCAGGGGGCCTCTTTTATGGTCCACATCATACTCCAAAGTTTCAATTAAATAAACCCACGTTGTAAATGAAGCTTTTGCTTAAGAGCTGGATGAAGACACGAATCACACTCATTAATAGTAGAGCTGTTTGAGCATAAAATTTATATTAGTGATATCAGCCATAGTTCAGCTCTACTAGTACTCAAATATGGAGTACATGTACTCAATTTAGGTTGTCTAGTGCACGAGTAGACTTTACCAGTGAAGCAAAAACTGTCACTAGTACTACTAGTAAGGCAGAATCTCCTACTAGTAGACAGTTTGTGTTACTAGTACTACTACTAGTAAAGCTTTGAGTTTTTACTAGTAACATTTTTTAAGTCTACTAGTGCTACTAGTAAGACAAAATTGTCTACTAGTAGACATTTTATATATATATATACATACATATACACGTTTGTGTGTGTGTGAGTGTGTGTATATATATATATATATATATATATATATATATATATATATACATATATATATATATATATATATATATATATATATGCACATACATATATATATATATATATATATATATATATATATATATATATATATATATATATATATATATATATATATATATATATATATATATATATATATATATATATATACACACATACATATATATATATATATATATATATATATATACATATGTGTGTGTGTGTGTGTGTGTCCATTTTGCTTCACTACTAAGGTCTTTTCTTGTAATAGTTCACCAAAAACCTTTACTAGTAAAACAAATTTTTTGTTTAAACTCAAATTATCTCACTAGTAGTACTAGTATAGCCAAAAGATTCTCTAGTAGTACTAGTAGACCTAATGCAAATGATGTAGGAGGGATCATAACCAAATCCAGCACCCTGATTGGTTGTTATATTTTTAAAAGCCAACGGGAAGCCTGAATTATCCTTTCCTCGACCCCTTATTAGCATATAAGGTTTATTAGTAATGCTCGTGAACATTTTTCAGTCTACTTATAGTACTAGTGACACTTTATGCTTCACTGGTAAAGAATTCTTGTGCACTAGTTGACAAAAAATGGGTACATGTACTCCAAATTTGAGTACTGGTAGAGCTGAACTATGGTTGATATCTCTAATATCAATTTTATGCCCCACCAGCTTCCATGTCTGTATCAACTGTGCATGTTGTGCTAACTATCTGTAATCTTCGTTCAGCACCAACAAAACAGCTTAGTGCAGTTTGCTCTTGTTTTTGTCCTGAATGTGAAGATGATCTGTCAGCCTCTCCCCTCAGCTACAACAGGTCCCCTTCTTATCCTGACCAGGGGTGGATCTAAGTATCGAAGGGGTCAGCCAGGACCTCCTAAAGTCTGACTGGCCACCCCTACATTCTGAGCTTAAATGCCCTGAAGTTGAGGTATAATGTTGCTTGATGTTCAAGCAGTTAAATAGACTTAAGAGTCTATTTAAGAGTGTGGTGATAGGGCCCTTAATGACTAGAATCAGTGTCCCACAGGTCCACACTGACTCATCTAACCACAGAGCAGACATCAGAGTAATGAACAGTTTGAGCTCAGACAGACAAACATCAAGTGAAACTTTCCCTTCAAAAATGAACCACTCACAAGCTTTTGGGCTTTGTGTCAAAATGTTTTATTTAAATATATCTATGTGTGTGCCATTAAAATAAATAATAGCTTAAAACTAATTATATAAATTAAAAAAAAATATAGAAGAAACAAGTTTCAAAAATACAGGAAAAAGTACACACATACATATACATGTATATTTTTATTACTAAATAACCTTTAGGTAATATCAGGATGTCCTGTCAGTTCTGGTTGCCAGCCTGCCTGCCACAGGGCATGCCCCCACATACACACAAAGGCAGAGACGCTCACTTGCGGAGCTCCTGTCTCCCGCTGAGTCCGCAAACTCCCTCTTTCTGAAATATCAGATTGTTATGTTCAGACAAAAATCAGATATGGGTCACATGTGGGCAGAAACATCTGATTTAGGCCACTTGTGCCTGCAGTGTGTACGTAGCGAAAGATTCTTGTCATTTCTGTTTGTATTTTAATACACGAGCCAACAGGGTCAGCTTAAAGAAGCTGCTGGCTTTTACACATTTTAGTGACCTTGTTTTTCTTGTTTTAGGTAAAAGAGGGAAGAAAGCTTAACTGATCAACTGGTAAAACCTGTGAGAGAGATACAGTCCCAGCCTGAGGTGTTAATTAAGAAGAAAACATCCTTTTATTAACTTTTAGATGGAAAACTTTAGTGTTATGAACTTTGTTGTAGTGTTTGTTCTCCACAGGCCCAGTGACGTGCACTGATTCATGTCTGTGAGTTTGTGTCTGGCGCCCCCTGGTGTTCATGATTAGACTGACACACACCGGCTCAGCCAGAGGACGGAGTGCATGTTACTTATGAGGTCTTTCTCATAACACAGTTTCCTCCACCCTACCTCTTTCACTCACGTCATTCCCTCACATCTCGGTTCCTCCCAGTGAGGGATTAGTTGATGCTGCACCGTCAAACCAATCAACGGTGTATCTTCGGTTTAAAGACTTTTGCTGAGGATTCATCTGTGTATCCGTCGCTCTGAGCTCCTCCAGAAGCCTCCTCTCTCCTCCATCCTCGGCTCCTAGGGGGAATTTTGGGAAGTTGGAGATCCTCCATCATGGTGGGGTGAGATTGACTTTGGAGGATTGAGGAGACGAGGATGGACGGAGTTGAGTGATGAGAAACACTCGAAGAAGAGTTTTGAACTAAGATAAAAGTAAATTTATGTTTCCAGAAGAGTCCTGATGCTCACTGTTCACTTGTTGTAGAGTTTCTTCAGGTTTGCCTCATTGATGGTTGAAATAATAGAGACCATGTCTTTTGAAAGGGACATCAGGAAGTGAAACACTGGTCTGTTTCCTCAGTGTTTCTGCATAATTCAGAGTCAGAAAAATAAAACACTTCAGCCTGATTTTGAGCACTCAGCAGCATTCCTGTTAAAGCCCACTCCCTCACATCGGACACACAGAAACACTCACACAGAGCAGTTTAATGTAGGTCAGCTCTTTGTTTCAGCTCAGTCGACTGAATCAGGATGATCTTTTATTCTCTGCCTGATTAAAAACCTCATTACAGCTCAGGTTAGAGGATTAAACCAGCAATGCAACAAAACGCTGATTCAGTTAAAAGGAACATTTAGATCACTTTATTTATCCCAAAGGGCGATTGAGTTCACAGCTACCAAGTCTTAAAAGACGACAATAACACAAATGAAACAGTCACAACATTTATGCACCCACAGTCACATGTCAGATTCAACAGACCAACTGGGTCACCCGTGAACTAAAGCTTCACAGTTTCATCAGTGATAAGAAGAACAGTGTGACTTATGCTCAGAGGTTCACAACAAGCATGAATCAAAAACAGCATTTAATCATCAATAACTAAAGGAGGAGTGGGGGTGCAGGCCAACGTGGAGGAGAGCATACAAGATATCTGAGGCTGCATTTGTGTTTTATAGATAGGCAAATAGATAGATAGATAGATAGATAGATGGATGATGGATAGATAGATAGACAAACAGAGAGAGATAGACAGACAGACAGACAGACAGATAGATAGACTCACAGATGATTAGATAGATGGATTTATTTATTTATGTACTTATTTTTTTATTAATACAAAACTGGATAATGCAGTGTTATGACAGTTTCTTTATTGGCCTTCTCTCTACCACTACCAGAAACGAGTCCAGCGAGCAGCCAATCACAGAGCTGTGTTTTTTGATAAGTTTGTCCAGTCTGTTAACGTCCCTGACACAGAAGCTGCTTCCGATTAATGTAAAGAAATTGAAGTCATGATAAAAACAACAGTAACAAAGGAACATTCATATTTTCTGGTAGGGCTTGGGGAGGTCAATTGAAGCAGAGATTATCTCTGATTTAGGATGAGATGTTTGCTTTAAAGGGAAAAATCATGGATTGTGTTGACTGCTGCAGATTCAGTTGAATTAAAGACAGAATAAACTCATTTTCTACTTCATCGTTCTCAGGTGGACTTTCCCACGTCGTCCTTCGAGGTCCGTTTCAGCACTCCCCCTCCTGCAGACTTCTGTCCTCAGTACGATTTCTCCAGACTGGACACCATCAGTCAGATCCAGCTGCAGGACGTCCTCCACAAGAAGGCTTTCTTCTGGTCAGTTGAACTCGCATAAACAAAGAGAGACACAAACCAAGAGGTTGAGATGTAAAGTCAATGCAGGAACGTACAACTCTGCAAATCCTTCTGATGGTCCTGCACGCAGAGCAGAGGATGTCTGCAGAAGCACAGAGCTCTCTCACAAACTTATGCTGAGAGTCAAATACATGTTTACAGCCTGGTGTTGAAATGTAGTTGGTTTGCATAGTTCATCTCCTAAGGTCCATACGGGACAAATTTTTTAATAACTTCCATTTTGATCAGAATGAAGACATGAGTTATTAATTACTGGGTACGCGGCTCATCCGACTACAAGTCTGTGCTGTGGCTGTTTGTCAGGAAGATTTAGATCTGTTCAGCTTATCTTCAGCCTTGGTTCAGTATCATGTTTTGTGTCATCATATTTTTATTAATAAAGTTTTAGAGACTGAAAGTCAAACTAGAAATGCTCAGAGAGCACAACTTCTCCACCAAGGCATTTATCAGCTGAGTTGTTACAGGGTTCCCACACTGCCTGAAAAACCTGGAAAATGATTGACTCATTTTCCCATCATTGAAAACATATAGAAAATGAGGAAAAATGTAAAATGTCCTGGAAAAGCTTGAATTGTCCTTGAATATTTTTTACCTTCCAAAGTCAAACATAGGAAATGAAGTAAAAATGTACTTGGTAACTAATGCACACTTGCGTTAGCTGATATATTTTGTCTGCCATAAAATATAGTAGATAAAATAATGCAAGTTAAGGAATAAAATATAAAAACTCAAAATAATGGGGAAATAAAGAAATATTGAAAAATGTCAAAATAAAATTTAGGCTACCTAAACAGTAAATCAACAAAATATATTTATGAAAAAGCTTTGTAAATTAATAAAAAATAAGTATAAATCATAAATTTATAATAGTAGGAAACTACGTAAAAGCCAGACTAAAGAGATAGCTAGCAGACAATATTCATGCCCGAGAGTTAGAAATACAGTGCCCAGCATAAATGAGTACACCCCCTATTAAAAGTAATGTATTTATCAATATCTAAATAAACAAAAGAACAATTTCCAAAGTTTGGACAAAGCTGAGTTTAACATAACATTTTTTTTTACCATAAGATGAATACTAGGGTCATATGATAACTAAAACTTAGCTTTGCTCCCAGCCCTTTGTTTGGGGTGTACTCATTTTTGCATCCTGATCTTTAATTGATAAAAGTACTTTTTTGTGTGCAACTTAAAAAATCTTGTTTGCAATCCATGGCTCACATTTGGGGGAGTATTTTGTGGTATAGTATGCCATAGAAAATGTTGATTTTGAAAGGAAACTAAAGGTTTTCTGACAAATCTGAAGGGGTGTACTCATTTATGCTGAGCACTATAAATCAATTTTAAGAGGGGGTGAAAACGTCCTGGAAAGTCCTGGAAGAAGATTTGTAGAAAAGAGTGGGAACCCTGTATTAGCAGCTGTGAAGAACTGCCCTCTATCTTAATCTTAACAAAATCCATTAAGGAATTCCTGGATCCACATTTGGGTCCAGATCAGCACCAAAATCTTTTCACTTCTTCCTTATGCCATGACCAACATTTCCCAAGGAGTTCATCTAAATCCATCGAGAACTTTCTGAGTTATGTTGCTCACAGTCAGACGAACAAACACTGACTTTAATAAACCTTTTTGCAGAGGTAAATATGAAAAACTGGGTCATAGTTCCTCATTAAGGGTGTTTCTGTGGGTCCTGAGTCGAGACCTGTGGTATTATAACTGTAGTTCACTGAGTGTTGTTAACCATGACGTGCCTCCACGCTTACAGGCTGACGGTGGAGGATAAACGTCTGCTGTGGGAGAAGAAAGCTTTCTGCCAGGCCGAGAGCGCCGCTCTGCCTCTGGTCCTGGCCAGCGCCCCCTGCTGGCAGTGGGCCTGCCTGCCGGACATCTACGCCCTGCTGAGACAGTGGGCCTGCCTCAGTCACCTGGATGCTCTGGGGCTCCTCCACGCCTCGTACGTGCCTGTCTTACCTTTCTGTCTGAGGCTCTGTGGGCCTGAGTGTAGTCATGTTGACCTCATGGTAAACACACTGACACCATCACCATGTGTGCTTCAGGTTCCCCGACCAGGAGCTGAGGAGGACCGCAGTTCAGTGGATGGACTCCATCTCTGACCCAGAGCTGCTGGACTTCCTGCCTCAGCTGGTCCAGGTAAGATGACGACTAAAAGTAAAGACTGCTGAAAGAAAAGGCTCTTCTTCATTGTCTTGGCCTCCATGTCAGGGTGGGTTCAGCCAGGTTTATTCGCCCAGACTTTGCTGTCCTTCCTTTGTATTTCCTCCTCCCCACTCCTGCATTTAAGACTTTATAAACTGCAGTGAGACTTCCTGCTGTGAGGGCCAAGTGTGAACAAGCTGATCAGGAATTCTAGGGCAGGTTACCTCAGTGGAAACATCAGGGCTGCATGTGTGAAAAGGGCTCCAGACAGTAAATGTTGGGCAGGTTTTATTTTAAAGATCAAGACTTACAGAAACACTCCCTCACTCTGTCTAAATAACAGAAACATCTGCAGCAGTTTTGGTTATTAAGGTTGTCCGTTTTTCTTACTTAACTCTTAAATACCATGTGTTTCTAAAATATAAAGTCTCAATTGATAATCTGATTTTGCGTCAAACAATCTCCAGTCACAGTTTTAACAAAAAGAGGGAAAGTAAATTGTCTTAATTACACGTGATTAGGCAACATTTGGGGCAGTGGGTTGATCATGGGGTTGCCAGTCGATTTGTACATCTGAGTGTGTGCAGGAGTCTGACTGCTGTTGTTGATGTTTGAGAAGAGGAGGTCCATCATTCTTAGGTAATAACGACCTTGTTTGTCAGTTGCAGTGATCATACAGGTTTCCCTGCATAGAACAAACCTTTAAAGAAATAACTGTGTGGTCAATAAGCAAATTATAACCATTAATTCTTACTATAAACTATCCTTGATCTGAACATCAGGCCTTACATTTATTTTCTTTATTTAAAGAGACTGGAATGGAAGTGACTTTACATCCCCATCTTTTCCCTGTTTGTGATCCAAGTGAAGCCTTTTTATTTACGTTCACGCTGGTGAACAGATGTTAGCATGGGCTACATTATCGCCTTTAGTGTAGCCACACAACAGCTGCTACTGTTCCATAATCAACAATCAAAGCAGTGTTCATTTTGACAGCCCTTTTTTATTTAGTTTTAGTTGTATTTTACCTAAAGTATCTTTTAGTTTTAGTCATAATTGAGTCGTCCAAATTGTTTTAATTTTGGTCTAGTTTTAGTTGATGAAATTAAGCAACATTTTAGTCGATGAAATCTACTGTAAATTTAGTCGACTAAAATATGAAGTGTAAAGTGTAAGGCATTTTTATGTTTCACCGAATTTCTGAAGTCATGTTTTACACTTGGATAAAATGAAACATCTAATAACCCTTTATTGAATGCTTGTAAAGTCTGAATGTATAAATGAACAGAAACAAATTGAACTTTTGTGTGAAATGCAGTCACCTTTATTTAGGCTACCTGGCAGAGCATCTCAGTTACAATACCAGAACTGACAACAAACAGTGAACCTGCTCTACATGAATATATCAATTCATAAAGAGAGGAGCTCTGATTGGATCGCTCCACAACTTATCCCACCACCACCAAGCTAAGGCAGCTGTGATTGGATGTCCTGTTTAGTTTTTATTTGTTGATGAAAATGTCAGTTAGTTTAGTTTAAGTTTTTTTCCATGTGCACTTGTTTTTATTAGTTACTGTCTAGTTTTCGTCACAGGAAAAAAGGTTTGTTATGCCCCATCTAGGGGTGGCCAAGACATAACATGAAGTGTCCCCGTTTCCACCGAGTCCCAAGCAGCCACAGGAGTCTGTCAGCAAGTTTAAACCGACTATCGGTATTTTTATTTTTACAAACCACAATAATAATCACAATTCAACAACTTAAATTACCTCGAGACGCCCGAGGCGCCTCTACTACCTTTACCTAACACAAAATCTAACACAAGATCTATTAGACACTACACTAAAGCTGACGTGGCCATTTGGATCACGGTCGAGCCGGGGGTTCCCTCCTCTCCGTGGTGACGTCATGGAGCTGTTTAAATGGGGCCTTTCCCTCCTCCACAGCCAATCACAGGTGTTCACCTGATGATCTCCGTCCAACTGGAGGCAGGGGCGGCGCACCTAATAAGACTTGCACACTGACGCACACACACACACACTCAGTCACACTTAGGGCGCAGGAGAACCCTTCAAACACCGTCAAACAAATAGAGAAAAACACTATACAAAGCCAAAATACGACCAGGGTCGTAACAAGGTTGCTGACTAAAACTATGAAGACAATAATTAGTCAACAAAATGAACACTGAATCGAAGCACATTGAGATACAACAAGGTGAATAAGTTCACAGCTCACCTCTCTTCTCGAAGCTCTGCCAGCTCTTGGTCCTGCTTCACACCAATCAGACTCCACACAGATGTTCACCCTCGTCTTCTTCCTCCGGCTGTTGAGCTTCCTCTGTCGTCCTTTTCTTTACTTGTTTGGGTTTGTAGGCAGTTGCTGCCAATGCTGGTATTTTCCCACAAGGACTTCGACTCATGTTTAGCTTTCTCAGAACCCACATACCCCTCAGTGCAGCAGCCACTTGGATCGCCTTCCCTGATTGGCCGAAAAGCAGGTGTAGCCACTGGGGGCGCTCTCGCTAATCTGAGCCCTTATTGGCTAAAAGGCATGTGTCCCTCCCTAGACTTTCTGAAGGCTGAATACTGAGCTGGGGTGGGGGGTGGCGCAGACCCCTAAAAAACTCTCAGAAGGCTCAAATAACACCATCCTGACTGATTATTCTGTTTCTGGAGCCAGTCACCCAAAAATTAAAGGTACACACTGCAGCTTTAATCGAATGATTTCTAACCCTAGATCTTGTTTGAAAATACATCAGTTTATTTTAAAACCTCATTATGTCGCCCAGCTCTTGTCCATGTGGACCTGGACTTCTGTGTGTAGACATGATGTGTTTGTGTTTCAGGCTCTGAAGTACGAGTGTTACCTAGACAGCTCTTTGGTTCGCTTCCTCTTACGGAGAGCCATCGGAGGTGTTCGCATCGCTCACTACCTCTTCTGGTCAGCTGATCTACTCTTCATGCAGAGACAGAAATATGTCTAATGGGTAAATATTTTGAGTCTAACACTTTGTACTTTGCTGTATTTCTCCTCTCAGGCTGCTGAAGGACAACCTGCAGGACAGTCAGTTCAGCGCTCGCTATCAGCACCTGCTGGCCGCCCTGCTGTGCTGCGTGGGCCGAGGTCCCCGGGAGGAGTTCGACCGGCAGTGCTGGCTCGTCTCCGTCCTCACTAAAGTGGCTCACAAAGTCCGGGACGCCACGCCGTCCAGCAGACAGGTAAGAGGACTGGACAAAACCACAGCCATACGTCAGGAAGCAGAATAATAATAATAATAATAATAATTATAATAATAATGATAAAAAAGGGTCATTGAGGTCTTGAAAAACTATTTAATTTTTTTTGATAAGCCAGCTGCATATATTCTGTCCTAAATTTTGAACTAAATATGAAAAATCCCTAAAAATATGGATAACTTTTGTACACAATGAAAAAATGAATTCTTTTTTTGTCAAGATATGTTATTGGTTATTATGATCAATAATACATAGAGTGCTGCAGGAGTGTTTTAGCACTAACTGGTTCTCAAGCCAGAAACTATATGTGAATTAAATTACCGGTTCATGATAAACACATGTACACAAGATTTTATTGTTTAATGGACGATAATGAAATGTCGTATGGTGAAGGCAGCCTGTGGGGGATCAGCAGTTTCCACCATGACACCAACCAGCTCAATAAGATTTATTTATCATCGTGCACTTTTTGATGGACAGAGCTGCATCATTTCTCACAAGTGCAAAATGAGGTTTTTAACTGTTTTGGTCGTAGTAGCATCAAAATGCTCGGCCAGCACAGAAAATGACTTTTGTTTTTCATCAACGATTATCTTTTTTAATCTACATTTCAGAATTTTCTTGTATGTAAAGCATTTTTGCATGACTAATTGTCAGGATTTTTTCCTTCACAGTCCTAAGATTGCTCAGTGGTGCCTTTAATGGTTCTTACCAACACCTGACATAATTCAGAATGAAGATGCAGAGAGCAGCTGGGTGCAATCAAACAGTTTTACTTGCAGCAAGGAGAACAACAATACAGAGTGTCAAGCAGTCTGAGGTGTTGATCTGAAGCTAATACAAAAGTCTTCTCTCTATATAGGCATGTGTGTGCGTGTGTGTTTAACATGTAGGGAGGTGTCGTGGCCTTCACGTCTCCTTCTTGGGTCTGTTTAGGCTACATGGAGTCATAAACAATAGGTGATAAAAAGTAACAAGGAGAGGACTGTCCAAGGCCATGTAGGGTGTTTGTGTAGGGAAAGAATGTAGTATCTGTGTGTGGGGAAAGGAAGCTGCTAAAGAAAAGGTTATACAATGATCAGGATAGAAATGTTCAAATACATGAAATCACTATATACAATATGTACAAAGTTCAAATCATTCTTAACACTAATTGTCATGCATTTTCCTTTTTTAAACCTTTTAGAAAAACATAAATCAGTAAATAAAATGTATTTTTATCAACAGTGTTTGTGGTAACGCCTAAAACATTACTCTGGTTCTTGGATCACTTTTGTGCTGAAATAAGTGAAGCATTGGGCTAATTTTGCCAGTGAAATAATCTATTGTTTGTGTTGGGATGCTGGGTTGGTGGAGCGTTAAGTAACCAGGTAATTCCCATATACGCTTCCCCCGGCCCAGGTTAGACTGCTGCCTGAGGCCCATTTGCTGAATGTCCTCATATGCTCTCTCATCCCTCTTACAAGCTAATCCACTGTCTCTTTCTTTCAAATAAAGGCAAAAATGCCCCAAAAACATACTTTAAAAATCTGTCACGTGTTACTTTTTTTCACAGTAGCAACTTATTATTGAACAAAAAAACGATCTGCCCTCTATCACATTTCCTGAACAGACCAGCACTGTTTCTGTTTCTCTCCGGCTTGTTGTCACGTTGGCACAGAAATTTCTGTGGACGAAGTAAACACAGAAAGTGTGCAAAGTTAGGAGATTCAGCTTAAGGGATGACAGGGAGGACTGTAAATCACTGAGGAAATATCCCTGTTTTAGTATGCAGAGACGTCAGCATGAAATATAAATTCAAAACCTTCTTGTATCATTCTGTTGAAACAGCTGTGATCCACCAGTTTTCTAGTAAAAGGCATCATCCTATGCTCGATCTGTGCTTAAAACAGGGTGTGTGTGCCCTGCTTATGCCTGGATTATGAGCACAGCAGGAGCTGTAAATGTTATCACACCTGCAGAGTTTCAGTTACTGGGCAATAAAGACGACTGTAGGGTGGCGTACAGCCCGTATATAGTAGTCAGCTGTTTGCCTTATTTGTCTGTTACAAAACTGAGAAACCAAAAGAAGAAAGAACTTTTTAGTATGTACCGTAGTAGCCTAATGAATTACTCATTGTAGCAGCAGTATCCAACACTGATCATCATAAACAAAATGGATGAAAATATAGGATTGTATTCTCTAAAAGAGTTTCTCAGCTTACATGCATCAGACATTAGCATTGAATCAATTTTTCAAAATTCACCTGCACGTATGCCCATTTAAGGGTTAAAACAATAACAGGAAAAAGGTTTCCAGCTGCATCTGATTGAGTGTTGGGCTGGCAGCTGGTTCTTGTGGAAAGCCCTCTGCTAACAATCAGCATTTAGTCCATCTTTCTCTCCAAGAGCTTCACTCACAGTCCACCAGAGGGCAGCAAGTCCTCAGCAAAACATGAACAGCCAGATGCCAGTAGACAAGTTCATCATGCTATTGTTATGGTCATTAATATGATTAGTAATAGTAATGGTAATATTGATATTATCAACTGTGTGTGTGTTAGACTGTTCTCAGGGAGGGTCTGGAGGAGATGAAGCAGTTCTTCGCGGTGAACAGCAGCTGTAGACTTCCTCTGAACCCGGCGCTGCTTGTCACAGGAATCAACATCCAGGTAAAGATCCAATCTGACACACACACACCCACCCCTACACACACACACAAACACATAAACATAAACAAATCTACCTGTTATAGCACCCAAACATAAGACCTGTGTCCATTCACACATGTACATGTACAAAACCCAAAACCAGTGAAGTTGGCACGTTGTGTAAATCGTAAATAAAAACAGAATACAATGATTTGCAAATCCCTTTCAACCTATATTCAATTGAATACACAGCAAAGACAAGATACTTCACTTTCGAACTGGTAAACTGTGTTATTTTTTGCAAATATTAGCTCATTTTTAATTTGATGCCTGCAACATGTTTCAAAAAAGCTGGCACAAGTGGCAAAAAAGACTGAGAAAGTTGAGGAATGCTCATCAAACACTTATTTGGAACATCCCACAGGTGAACAGGCTAATTGAGAACAGGTGGGTGCCGTGATTGGGTATAAAAGCAGCTTCCCTGAAATGGTCAGTCATTCACAAACAAGGATGGGGCGAGGGTCACCACTTTGTGAACAAATGCGTGAGCAAATTGTCCAACAGTTTAAGAACAACATTTCTCAATGAGCTATTGCAAGGAATTTAGGGATTTCATCATCTACGGTCCGTAATATCATCAAAAGGTTCAGAGAATCTGGAGAAATTACTGCACGTAAGCGGCAAGGCCGAAAACCAACATTTAATGCCCGTGACCTTCGATCCCTCAGGCTGTACTGCATCAAAAACCGGCATCACTGTGTAAAGGATATCACCACATGGGCTCAGGAACACTTCAGAAAACCACTGTCAGTAACTACAGTTCGTCGCTACATCTGTAAGTGCAAGTTAAAACTCTACTATGCAAAGCGAAAGCCATTTATCAACAACACCCAGAAACGCCGCCGGCTTCGCTGGGCCCGAGCTCATCTAAGATGGACTGATGCAAAGTGGAAAAGTGTTCTGTGGTCTGACGAGTCCACATTTCAAATTGTTTTTGGAAAGTGTGGTCGTCGTGTCCTCCGGACCAAAGAGGAAAAGAACCAGCCGGACTGTTATAGGCGCAAAGTTCAAAAGCCAGCATCTGTGATGGTATGGGGGTGTATTAGTGCCCAAGGCATGGGTAACTTACACATCTGTGAAGGCACCATTAATGCTGAAAGGTACATACAGGTTTTGGAGCAACATATGTTGCCATCCAAGCAACGTCTTTTTCATGGACGCCCCTGCTTATTTCAGCAAGACAATGCCAAGCCACATTCTGCACGTGTTACAACAGCGTGGCTTCGTAGTAAAAGAGTGCGGGTACTAGACTGGCCTGCCTGTAGTCCAGACCTGTCCCCCATTGAAAATGTTTGGCACATTATGAAGCGTAAAATACAACAACAGAGACCCCGGACTGTTGAAAAACTTAAGCTGTACATCAAGCAAGAATGGGAAAGAATTCCACCCGAAAAGCTTCAGAAATTGGTCTCCTCAGTTCCCAAACATTTACTGAGTGTTGTTAAAAGGAAAGGTGATGTAACACAGTGGTAAAAATGCCCCTGTGCCAACTTTTTTGCAATGTGTTGCTGCCATTAAATTCTAAGTTGATGATTATTTGCAAAAGAAAATAAAGTTTCTCAGTTCGAACATTAAATATCTTGTCTTTGCAGTGTATTCAGTTGAATATAAGTTGAAAAGGATTTGCAAATCATTGTATTCTGTTTTTATTTACGATTTACACAACGTGCCAACTTCACTGGTTTTGGGTTTTGTAAATGTTTTCTGCAGAAGAAGAGTTACAATATTAATTCAATATTCCCGTGATTTCTTGATTATAGCACGCACTCTTTTGCTTTTAAATAAGCTCTAATTTTTCGGGTGTGTATTGTACACGAGCACAAGCAAAATACTTAAAATATTTTGTCTCGCCAACATCCCGATTGCAACACATCTTATACAAAAGCCAAAATATTCTCTTTCTCTGCAAAACAATTTCACCAAACTTGTGTAATTCTTATTAAACTGACTGTTAAACTGTTCTAATCAAATATTTTGGGTCTTATTTAGTTTAACTGTGTGTAACGATCGTTTAATTCTCAAGTGTTACCACTCACTGGCAAACACAGAGAGCTGCCATCTTGTGAGCAAGGGGACACAAAATAGCTGCGCTGTGATTGGTCGAAGACGTCGGCATGTTGATAGCTGCTCTCTGATTGGTCAGTCTTCTACAAGTGAGCATGCTCAGGCAGAAATCAAGTAATTGCGCATGCATGAGGCAAAAGGTGTTTCTACATCCATTTGAGAGAGAAAATCGTGTACCGTAGTTGTTGTGAAAATACTGAAATTTCATTGATTAAAACTTTGAATAAAGGTCATTTTTGAGTTGTCTGAGAGGGGAAGGTTTGGGCAAAATGTGGGTGCATGTTATATTGGAGTACAGTGTTTTTCAGGCATAAATTGTGAAAATATAGGGTGCGTGTTATAATGGAGTACGCGTTAAAATCGAGAAATTATTTGACATTTATCTCGAATTATCCTCAAATGTTTTCATGTCATATTATGAAAATGAAAACATAACTGCCACATGCTGATTTTATTTAATTACTTCAGATTATTTCTGAAGGTGTCAGCCTGTGAGGCTCCATTTTGAGGGACAGAGTCAGAGATGAAAGACAGACAACAGGAACAAGATCACAAACTGAGTCCCAGCTGAAATGTAAAAACTACATTTACTGGCCACTTTATTAGGTACACCTTGCTGGTCCCAGGTTGGATCCTCCTTAATTCTTGGTGTCATAAACTCAAAATGGTGCAGAAACATCCCTCAGAGATGTTGGTCCATATCTCCATGAAAGCATCACACAGCTGCTGAACATCCATGATGAGAATCTCCTGCTCCACCACATCCCAAAGGTGCTCTATTGGATTGAGATCTGGTGACTGTTGAGGCCACTGGAGTCCAGTGAACTCATTGCCATGATAAAGAAACCAGTCTGAGATGATCTGAGCTTTGAGACATGAGCTGCTGGACGTCTCCATCACAAGATGGTCCACTGTGGACATAAAGGGATGGACATGGTCAGAAATAATACTCAGGTAGACTGTGAGTTTTAAACCACGATCAGGTGGGACTAAGGGGCCCAAAGTGTGACTAGAAAATGTCCCCCACACCATCACACAACAAGCAGCAGCCTGGACTGTTGATCCAAGGCAGGATGGATCCATGCTTCATGATGTGGAGCAGAAATCCAGACTCATCAGACCAGGATACATTTATCAATCAGCCATTGTCCAGTTTTATTATTTATGTATTTTTAATATTATTATTTATTGACCTGGATTTAACCAGAAAAACCTCATTTAGATTACACATCTCTTTTTCAAGAGTGTCCTGGCCAAGAATGCCACACATTAAACAGTTTTAGACAAACAGTATCAAAACATCAAACACACAAAACAAGACTTCAGTAAATGAAGAAAGAGAATTTACAATTTCAGATAGCCAATTTTGCTAAAATTGCCCATGTGAGAAAGATTTAGTGCATCAGTCAAAACATCTGCAGCCACGTGTCCACCTCCAAGTCACTCAACAACATCTTAAAGTGTTCAGTGAGCCGTGTGAACTGTAACTGCTGCTGTAGCCCATCTGCTTCAAGGCTGGATAAGGTCCTCTGCATACCCTGCTTGTAACGAGTGGTTATTTGATTTCCTGTTGTCTTTCTGTCATCACAAAGCACTGCAGCCATCTCCTCTGAGCTTTTGCATCAACAAGGCCTTTTCTCCTAGAGAACTGCAGCTTGCAGGATATTTTCTCTTTTTTAGACCATACTCTGAAAGCCTCTAGAGATGGTTTTGTGTAAAAAAAAAAAATCCCAGTAGATCTGCATTTTCAGATAGATCAGCCCATCCGGCACCAGCAACCATGACATAAAACGGAAAAACAACATTTCTTTTGTTTTGTAGAGCTTTGTGTTAAGATATGTTTTTGAAATGTTGATCTGAATGTTCATTTTCCATTTCACCAAAAAGAACTGAGTCTTGATACTTCTCTCTTTTCTTTAGTCGTGTTCTTTCTTCAACTCAAACGCCGTCCCTCTGAAACTGTCCTTCCAAAACCTGGACCCTCTTGGAGACAACATCAGCGTTATCTTTAAGGTGAGACGCCTTTGGCTGTTTTCAGTCTTCAGTCTAATTTTTTACACCTGGACAGTTAAAATGATCATGTGACTGTCTCCGTCCAGTCAGGAGACGACCTGCGGCAGGACATGCTGACCCTGCAGGTGATCAGGATCATGAACAAGATCTGGATCCAGGAGGGCTTGGACATGAGGATGGTCATCTTTAAATGCTTCTCTACAGGCAGAGGACGAGGTGAGGACAGGTTCAGAGTGACAGAGTGAACAACAGGGACAAAGTGAGGACAGGTTCAGAGTTAGAGAGTGGACAACAGGGACGAGGTGAGGACGGGTTCAGAGTAAGAGAGTGGACAACAGGGACGAGGTGAGGACGGGTTCAGAGTTAGAGAGTGGACAACAGGGACGAGGTGAGGACAGGTTCAGAGTAAGAGAGTGGACGACAGGGACGAGGTGAGGACAGGTTCAGAGTAAGAGAGTGAACAACAGGGACAAAGTGAGGACAGGTTCAGAGTGAGAGAGTGGACAACAGGGACAAAGTGAGGACAGGTTCAGAGTAAGAGAGTGGACAACAGGGACGAGGTGAGGACGGGTTCAGAGTAAGACAGTGGACGACAGGGACGAGGTGAGGACGGGTTCAGAGTAACAGAGCGGACGACAGGGACGAGGTGAGGACAGATTCAGAGTGAGGTAGTGGACAACAGGGACAAGGTGAGGACGGATTCAGAGTAAGAGATGGACAACAGGGACGAGGTGAGGACGGGTTCAGAGTGAGGCAGTGGACAACAGGGACGAGGTGAGGACGGGTTCAGAGTGAGAGAGTGGACGACAGGGACAAGGTGAGGACAGGTTCAGAGTAAGAGAGTGGACGACAGGGACGAGGTGAGGACGGGCTCAGAGTAAGAGAGTGGACAACAGGGAAGAGGTGAGGACGGGTTCAGAGTAAGAGAGTGGACGACAGGGACGAGGTCAGGACGGGTTCAGAGTGAGAAAGTTGACGTCAGGGACGAGGTGAGGACGGGTTCAGAGTAAGAGAGTGGACGACAGGGACGAGGTGAGGTCAGGTTCAGAGTGAGAGAGTGGACGACAGGGACGAGGTGAGGACAGGTTCCGAGTAAGAGAGTGGACAACAGGGACGAGGTGAGGACAGGTTCAGAGTAAGAGAGTGGACGACAGGGACGAGGTGAGGACGGGTTCAGAGTGAGAGAGTTGACAACAGGGACGAGGTGAGGACAGGTTCAGAGTAAGAGAGTGGACAACAGGGACAAGGTGAGGACAGGTTCAGAGTAAGAGAGTGGACAACAGGGACGAGGTGAGGACGGGCTCAGAGTGAGAGAATGGACGACAGGGACGAGGTGAGGACAGGTTCAGAGTGAGAGAATGGACAACAGGGACGAGGTGAAGACGGGATCAGAGTAAGAGAGTGGACGACAGGGACGAGGTGAGGACGGGTTCAGAGTGAGAGAGTGGACAACAGGGACAAAGTGAGGACAGGTTCAGAGTAAGAGAGTGGACAACAGGGACGAGGTGAGGACAGATTCAGAGTGAGGAGATGGACAACAGGACAAGGTGAGGACGGGTTCAGAGTAAGAGATGGACAACAGGGACGAGGTGAGGACGGGTTCAAAGTGAGAGAGTGGACAACAGGGACGAGGTGAGGATGGGTTCAGAGTAAGAGAGTGGACAACAGGGACGAGATGAGGACAGGCTCAGAGTAGGAGAGTGGACAACAGGGACGAGGTGAGGACGGGTTCAGAGTAAGAGAGTGAACAACAGGGACAAGCTAGGACAGGTTCAGAGTAAGAGAGTGGACAACAGGGACGAGGTGAGGACGGGTTCAGAGTAAGACAGTGGACGACAGGACGAGGTGAGGACGGGTTCAGAGTAACAGAGCGGACGACAGGGACGAGGTGAGGACGGATTCAGAGTGAGAGAGTGGACGACAGGGACGAGGTGAGGACAGGTTACGAGTAAGAGAGTGGACAACAGGGACGAGGTGAGGACAGGCTCAGAGTGAGAGAGTGGACAACAGGGACAAGGTGAGGACGGGTTCAGAGTAAGAGAGTGGACAACAGGGACGAGGTGAGGACAGGTTCAGAGTAAGAGAGTGGACGACAGGGACGAGGTGAGGACGGGTTCAGAGTAAGAGAGTGTACAACAGGGACTAGGTGAGGACGGGTTCAGAGTAAGAGAGTGGACGACAGGGACGAGGTGAGGACGGGTTCAGAGTAGAGAAGTGGACGACAGGGACGAGGTGAGGACGGGTTCAGAGTGAGAGAGTGGACAACAGGGACGAGGTGAGGATGGGTTCAGAGTGAGAGAGTGGACAACAGGGACGAGGTGAGGACAGGTTCAGAGTGAGAGAGTGGACAACAGGGACGAGGTGAGGACAGGTTCAGAGTAAGAGAGTGGACAACAGGGACGAGGTGAGGACAGGTTCAGAGTGAGAGAGTGGACAACAGGGACGAGGTGAGGACAGGTTCAGAGTGAGAGAGTGGACAACAGGGACGAGGTGAGGACGGGTTCAGAGTAAGAGAGTGGACAACAGGGACGAGGTGAGGACAGGTTCAGAGTAAGAGAGTGGACAACAGGGACGAGGTGAGGACAGGGCTCAGAGTGAGAGAAGTGGACGACAGGGACGAGGTGAGGACAGGTTCAGAGTGAGAGAGTGGACAACAGGGACGAGGTGAGGACGGGTTCAGAGTAAGAGAGTGGACAACAGGGACAAGGTGAGGACGGGTTCAGAGTGAGAGAGTGGACAACAGGGACGAGGTGAGGACAGGTTCAGAGTAAGAGAGTGGACGACAGGGACGAGGTGAGGACAGGTTCAGAGTAAGAGAGTGGACGACAGGGAAAAGGAGAGGACGGGTTCAGAGTGAGAGAGTGGACAACAGGGACAAGGTGAGGACAGGTTCAGAGTAAGAGAGTGGACAACAGGGAAGAGGTGAGGACGGGTTCAGAGTAAGAGAGTGGACAACAGGGACGAGGTGAGGACGGGTTCAGAGTAAGAGAGTGGACAACAGGGACAAGGTGAGGACGGGTTCAGAGTAAGAGAGTGGACAACAGGGACGAGGTGAGGACGGGTTCAGAGTAAGAGAGTGGACAACAGGGACGAGGTGAGGACGGGTTCAGAGTAAGAGAGTGGACAACAGGTACGAGGTGAGGACGGGTTCAGAGTAAGAGAGTGGACAACAGGTACGAGGTGAGGACGGGTTCAGAGTAAGAGAGTGGACAACAGGTACGAGGTGAGGACAGGTTCAGAGTAAGAGAGTGGACAACAGGTACGAGGTGAGGACGGGTTCAGAGTAAGAGAGTGGACAACAGGTACGAGGTGAGGACGGGTTCAGAGTAAGAGAGTGGACAACAGGTACGAGGTGAGGACAGGTTCAGAGTAAGAGAGTGGACAACAGGTACGAGGTGAGGACGGGTTCAGAGTAAGAGAGTGGACAACAGGAACGAGGTGAGGACAGGTTCAGAGTGAGAGAGTGGACAACAGGGACAAGGTGAGGACGGGTTCAGAGTAAGAGAGTGGACAACAGGTACGAGGTGAGGACGGGTTCAGAGTAAGAGAGTGGACAACAGGGACAAGGAGGTCACAGGTTAAAGTGATTTAATTCGGTCCAGGCCTTTCTGTGGGGAGTTTCCATTCTCCCTGGGCATGTGTGGGTTTTCTCCGGCTTCCTCCCACATACACAAACATACTCATCAGGCCAACCTGTGAGTCTGAATGGTTGTGCCAAGGGGGCGTGGCAGGGCTAGATAAAGAGGACACGCTCTCTTGTGCTGCTAGCCAGCCTTTTGCAAATATTGTTTGCGAGTCATTATTAAATGCAAATTTAAGAAACGAACGCCTTGCTCACGACTGCGAATCAGTTCTCATTGTTCTCTTTAAAGAGCTGTTTAAAAGACTCGACTCGTTCACGGATGTCACATCTCTCCCGAAAACCACCGGGGAAGTAGGTCAACGAAACAAAGCCTCTGTATAGGAGTAGAAGAAGATAATATGAAGACAATTAAAGGTAACGTAACATAAAGGGGTAAAAAACGAGTCACAACAAGCACATAGGGGTGAAGAGTTTGACTGTAAGCAGAGGCAGGCTAACGCTACCCATATACTCCCAGTGTTTGAACTAAGCTAACAAGTGGTGGTAGAGCTTTGGCCGTCTCTTCCTTGTTACTGCACGCACAGCAGAAAGAATGGTGTCTACCTGCTTGTCATGGACTCAGGAGTGAGGCAACACACAAAAACAACAAAAATGTTGGATTGTTCCTTTAAAAGTAATTTAACCTACTGATCTGGGGTCTTGTAGTAGAAGTTTGGGAACCTCTACACTAAGATTTGATACATGGCGTATTGGTTTGTGTTCTCAGGGATGGTGGAGATGATCCCTCACGCCGACACTTTGAGGAAAATCCAGGTTGAACACGGAGTCACCGGGTCATTTAAAGACCGAACGCTGGCCGACTGGCTGCAGAAACACAACCCGTCAGACGAGCAGTATGACAAGGTAAACGCACCATGTACACAGCTGTACACACTCGCTCATTTATCTGAATCTAAGGGTGATTGTACTAACAATGACATCATATATTAGGCATTGGTGGTGCAGTCTGGCAGTGCGCTCCACCATCAATCAGAAGGTTGAGAGTTTGAGCCCAGCGCTAGCTGTCACATGTAGATGTGTTCTTGGGCAAGACACTGAATCCCAAGCTGCTGTCAGTTTAGGTATTGGTAAAAGTGTTGGATCAGGGCTGATTTCCGCACTTTTCAGCTGATCATGGATTGGTATTAACACTGATCATCTCCCCCTGGTTGTTTACGTCAGTTTAAGTTTCACAGACTTTATGACAGGCCGTAAATGAGCGAGTGATGTAGCAGCAGCAGCCTTGGCTAACATGTCATCTGTGTGAAAGTAATATTCAAATATGTGTGCATATATATTTTCCCTTATTTTTTTTTAAGAATAAAACAGCTTACTTACACAATCAAACATTTTATTATGTACATGAGTTTGGGAAAAGACAAAAAATATATAGAAAGTTGAAATATATAAGAATCAAAACATAAATAAAAAATTTTAAAAAAGAGAAAAAGAAAGAGGATTTAACATTTTTAACATTTATTTATCATTGTCCATCTGAAATGTTAATGAATGGGTACCAGATATTACAGAATTCAGGTTTCCTCCCTCTCAGTGTACATTTTATTTTTTCTAAATTTAAATAACATCTTTTAATAAAGTTGAGCAGCTGGTGGTTTGACATACAATTGCAGATCAGCCAGTTTCACTCAGAGAATTTTAATTTGTGGATGAGTTTTACAATAATGACAGACTTAATTGAAGGAATAAATTAAGGGCCTCTTGTTGATTTTTAACTTAATTTGGTTAACAAACAAACAAAAAAGCTGTATTTTCTAAGTCCTTGGTCTCCAAATTGTGAGGTGGGGGCACGAGAAGAATTCAGGGGAAAGCAAACCTGCAAAAAATATTCTGCTTTGAATTCATGGAGCAAAAATTAGATATTTGCCTCAAGAAAATATTTTTACACACACACACACACACACATATATATATATATATATATATATATATATATATATATATATATATATATATATATATATATATATGTATATACATTTTTTTTTTTTTTTGTAAATTTTATTTATACAAAGTTTTTTTGGGAATATATGCAGACACAAACAATACACAGTGCTAAATCAAAGAGAAAAAAAAGAAAAACAGACAAGACAGCCAGCATTTATCCATTAACAAATGAAAAAATGAACATATATACAGTACATGTCAATTATACAAAAGGTCCAGGAATGTCCGAGCATAGGGAAAGGGCCAGAGATTGAGTCCAGGAGGCCTGAGCACGAGGGAAGCGGCAAAGTCTCATCATATGGATATATGGAAAACAGCACAGCAAAAACAAAAAGGATGCAGAGCGTTCAGGTATCAGCTTGTGGTCTCTTCTTTCTAATGTATTCTAAGAAAGGGCCCCAGATCTTCTTAAATCTATCTTGGGAGTTAGACATCGAAAACCGAATTTCTTCGAGGTGTAAACAGGAGACCATATCATTCAGCCACCTTCTGAAGCAGGGTGGGGAAGGGGACGTCCATTCCCTTAGAATAACCCGTTTTGCAATAGCCATGCCGAACATGAGTGCTTGTTGTAAAGCAGAGGGAAGAGACAGAGAGGCATTAGAACAGCCCAGTATCGCTAAAAGACAGTCAGGTGCCAGTTGTCTATCATATACAGCACTATACAAGTGAAAAATGTCAAGTCAAAAACTTGTGAGCTTAGAGCAGGACCAAAAAAGATGTGCAAGGGTTCCCTCAGCCAAATTGCATTTATCACAAGTGGGGCAAACGGCAGGAAAGACTTTATTCAACCTTGTCTTAGAGTAGTGTAACCTATGAACTACTTTAAACTGAATGAGCTGAGGTCGCACATTAATGGAGCATGCTTTTATCCTATTTAACACTTTCGCCCAAAGCTCATCACTGATTACTTCACCGGTGTCCTGAATCCACGTCTCCTTTGTATGGAGAGAGGGGGTTGCCACTATATTTTAATATTTTTGAGGAAACAATTTTCAAAGTAAATACAGAAAAGAGCAAGAAGACCAGCAACCAACTGCTGTCTAAAGTTTGAGTTTTTGTGCATGATACTACAAGAATGAAAGATTCTTAAGAGTATCTTAAGAGAGAGATGGTCATCTTTGAGGCTGGTTGGCACGGTGAGGGAGCAGATAGTGTGCTTACCTCACAGCAAAAAGGTTGCTGGTTTGAATCCCATGTCGGTCAGGGCTTTTCTGTGTAAAGTTTGCGTGTTCTCCCTGTGCGTGCATTTATTCTCTCCAGGCACTTCATCTTCCTCCCTCAGACCAAACCATGCTCATTAGGTTGGTTGGTGCCTCCAAATTGCCCTTGGGTATGAGTGTGGGTGTGAATTGTTTTCGGTCTCTCTATGTTGCCCTGTGATTGGCTGGCGATTGGTTCAAGGTGTTCCCGCCTCTTGCGCAATGTCAGCAGGGACAGGCTCCAGCCCCGCGGCCTTGAAAGGGAAAAGTGATTCAGCCGGATTTTTAAGGCTGCAAATGTTTGATCTGAATGACCCAGACAAATGTTTTGACAGAAATCTGACAAGATATTTGAGAAAGACAAAAAGATGTTTGTGATTTAGGTAGAATCTTTAAAGTTATAGTTTATTTTTGTATAAGACCAATGAAGCAGGAGAAAGTGAATTTGAGGAAAAGGGCACAAAAAGTTGTTACTCAAAAATATAAAGGAATTCGTAAAAAGAGACCAACTTCTACACAAGATTATTTGAAAGTGTGATATTTTGTCAAAATTATTAAAAATATTGAATACTTTTTAATTGTAATGGTAATATATATTAATTTGTTATTTTATTTATTATTTTTCATCACTACAAAATGTGTTAAGTTGGCAATGTCAATTACTTTTTTACATATATTTCTCTTTCTACTCTTCTATTTTTAATTTTGTTTTCATTTCTTGTTTCATTATATTTGTGCCTTCTGACTGTCTCAATAATTGTAATATTTATTATTATTATCATTATTATCATTATTATCATGCAAGCCTTGTTACTATCATTTCCCTTAACCACCATTAACATCACATCTATCTTTGTAATGATAATACAACTGTGAATAACACCAATCATATTCTTAGCACACACAGACACACAGACACACACATACTTGACCGCATATGCTGTTCACACCATGTTCCCTCTCTCCCACTGTATTGTCTCATTGCACAATAAATAAAAAGGTTTTTAATTGATACATTCATTTTAGAAACCATATTTTTGTGGCGGTGTGTGGGGTAGTGTGGGGGGTGCGACAGACATTGGGCTCTAATTTCCAGGCGCAACTCAGGGTGGCGCAGCCAGTTTGGCAATTTGGTAGACCAGCTGCGCTGAGATGGGTGTGACAGCACACCAGGGAAGGTGTCAAAAGATTTAGCTTGACGCAGGGACAATTTCGTGCCAAAAAAACGCGCGGAAGGTGCGCTGAAAGGTGGTCCACACGGTGACGCGCATCGTGGCCTCCGATGCGCGGCCCGGTGGTCCCTGCGCTCTCCCAATTGCTGCAAAAGTAACAGCGGCTCTAACCATCCTCGCCACCGTTGGCGCGGCGCAGGGCAGGTGCGCCACGCCTGCGCCTGGTCTACAAAATTAGAGCCCAATATGTTCTTACAGGGGAGGCTCACTCCTCCACACTTTGGATTCACACTTTGGACACTTCATCAGATGATAGTTATTTAAAAACCAGATCTGGATCAGGAGCTAAAAAAGCTGATGGGGACATCCCTAGGTTCAGTCATAATCAGTGTTATTCATATGCATCATGAATAAACTTTACTGTCATAGTGACAAACAAATACAGCAGAGAGATGGAGTCACATGGCTGATATATTAATGTATGGTCGTTCTCTCTCCCTCTTCCCTCTTCATTTAGCTGTGGAGTAAAATATTCAGGATCTGCTTAGATTTAGCTCAATGCTTTCTTTAAACTAAAATCTAAATACTTCACTCGTGAAACCTGATCCATCTCGAGCCTGCTGAATGACCTCCTCACTGAATCTAGTATCTGGCTGCATTTATAACCAGACTCTCGATGAATAAACTCAAACATCATCCTCTGTGTTCAGGCGGTGGAGAACTTCATCTACTCGTGCGCCGGCTGCTGCGTGGCCACGTACATCCTGGGGATCTGCGACCGCCACAACGATAACATCATGCTGAAGACCAGCGGTCACATGTTCCACATCGACTTTGGAAAGTTCCTGGGACACGCGCAGATGTTTGGAAACATTAAACGGTGAGACCAAGAGTGTGTTTGTCTACAGCTTATCATTCATGGGCCGTCTGATATGTTTAGAAGAGGAAGAGAACGATCTGCACCGGCTCTTCGGGGAAGTGTCTTGAGTTAAAATCAGTCAGAAATTAGTGCCAGACAATCAAGACTGCAAAATAAATTACTCTGGGGGAAAAAACAGGAGTAAATGAGATAAAACAGCAGATACAGCCCTGTATGGGTGACGTAGGGCTGATGCTGGAGTAAAAATCATATAAATGAGAAATAAATAACTTCAATGTAGAAAGGAGGGGTTTCCAAACTACGGCCCTGGGCCCAGCTGTGGCCAGTGGTCTGTTTTTCATGGCCCAGATAAGGATATGAAGATTGTATGTGACTAGTTTACCTCCTTGTTTCATTAGTAGGCTAAACTTGAGGTAGCATGATTACAACTGAATGATGATAAATCTTAGTTCATAACAACAGATTGATTATGGCAACACTAATGTATGAACTGTGCCCATCACGCTGCTCCATCTCAAAGTCTACCAACATGTTGCCCATGAATCTGGAAGCATTAACCCTCTCATGAGGTTG